>OMKK01058895.1:5354-36277 GCA_900302305.1 Polymixia japonica
AATCCTTCTGAATCACGTGTTTCGTTATTATTATTATTATTATTATTATTATTATTATTATTATTATTGTTATTATTATTATTAGTTTTTGTTATAAGATATTCACGGAGAACTGAAAACCCATTATTGCTTGAGTAGTATCATTTTGCAGTACCTCAAACGAGTCCTCAAACTTAAATACTTGGCGCCACCATGTGGTGCAATGGTCTGGTTTGCTGAGAAATGACAAAATTGTCCTTAGATAAACTGGAGCGCCTGGAAATCTTGCAAGAATTGTCTCAAAGCTGTGCCATTCTAACAGTAGAGTGTGTATGTGTGTGATCAAATGTATTAAATAAGCGTTAGATTAAAAAAAGGAAAACTATTTTTTATTTCAATAGGCAAAAGATATACATCCATCACTATGTTACACATAATTTCATATGAGCACCACATTCATTCGAATTTCACAAAAATCTTGTCACAGTGTTTTCATGATGATTTTCTATCAGCATGGCAATATATACAAAGATGGTGTAGTATTGCATTGTGCACCTATAAAAACAAGCATTGACCACAAGTTGGCACATTCTGAGAACACATACAGTAGATAGCACCAGGTTGAGAACTTTCTGAACGTCTAGCAGACTAATCTTAATACATTAATTTAGCAATAAATGTACCATACAGCTAGGCTATCTTTCTGTATTTTATCCCAAAATCAAATGAATAATTTCACAGACAGGATAACTTTCCATGCTCATGTGTCAGATGTAAACCTGCAATTTCTGGGACAGTATAGGAGTGGTCATTGTCAACAAAATCGTTTTCATTAACATGCTAAGAAAACATTAACCCAATGCTGCTGAAACAGTATAGTAATGTTTCTGTTGTTACCCAGGACACTTCATTTCAAGAACTGGCCATTTCATTAAATTCCCCTTTTGAACAATAGTCTACAAGGCACCTGTTTTGAACAATATTAGATCAGTGCCTTTCCCTATTATTGTACATAAACTTTGTGTTAACAGTGTATAAGAGAGAGAGTGGATTTCGACAGTAAATGTGTTATCTGTCCATTTCGTTTTCAACACAGTGGGGGGAATGATCACAGGATTGCAGTTTTATGAGAATAGTGCTTCCTAACACGTTCAATGTTAGCTCTTTTGACTTGACAGAATAGACACCATCAGAATACAAGAATGACATTGACAATATTGGCAATCCTTAAATGAATGAGAGAGGCAGGTACTACCTGTTAAGTACAGTTTTGAGAACTACTGTCCAATACACATAGAATATTCAAAGTATAGTGTGCGCTAAAATGGTCACTAGCTTAATAGTTCAAGTGTTGCATACTACCTTGAACTACTTGAACTACTAAGTTACGTAAATGAGAACATTATCCATATACACTATGAACATTTCAAATACAAACAAAATAGGCAAGAACATTCAAGGAGTATGCTGTGGCACTTCTGGCTTTCTAACATACAGTACTATTCCCTTTTTAGGTAATTGAATCTAAGAGGTGTTTCAATGGTTTCATTGTAATATTTGAATATTTAACTGAGATGTGGCTAGTATTAGGTATACAGTTTGTCACGTACTATTCTTTCAGTAGTTCGTGTGAAACAGTTCAAGCTTAGTTGGTTGTTTTACTGCACTAATACAAACTGTGCAGGTAAGATACGGTAATTACATTTTACATAATGCACCTGTCAGGAAACTGAGAAAACCCAATGAAATGTGACTACAAAACAAAGTGTGGTAGGGGCCTTATTTTAGACTTAAATACGTACACACAAAAGGCACTTTTCAACACCAAATGTTTTATGCCTGCTCTGTTCTTCAGATGAAGTTTTTTCTAATAGGTTCATCTGCCCCTGTACTCCCTAAACGGAAGGGATTTGGATTTTGTTTTCTCTCCACGGCTATTCAAGAGTGACCCAGAGCGCCTCCTGAGCGGTTGACCTGTTGCTGTCAGACACATCCTCAGGAGCCAGTGGTGAAGTGTTCTTGCGCGTGTCATCTAAGCACTGTCAGTCCTCTGCTCTGTTCAGACCCGGCGGAACACCTCAAAGAGGGAAGCAACTGAGTGCATGCGGTAGAAAAGGTTCATAGGAACGGCAAAATTGAGAACTGTGGTCCATATGCTGAAGCCAAACATCTCTTGTTCCAGTCCGTTGTCGTATTGTGGTCTGCAGCCGAAGGCAGGGAGGATCCACAGCTGGAAGACAGGAAAAATCAAATGGTTAAAGCCTAAATTCGTAATGTCGGCTTGGGACACTTGTTGAAACACTGTTATTGTAGTGATTTATTGGATTGAAAATATTTGAGTTTGTGAAAATATTTTCCCCTATAAAATCTATAATCTGGGCTTTTGATAAAAGGACTGACTCATGTGACAGACTTGCATTTTTGCAAAGAAAGTTCTAACTTAATCTGTAATGTGAAACACTTCAAGAACACATGTGAATATAGCCCAAAATTTAGATGGTCAGTATATTTCTGGATTTTATCTTTACGCAAGTTACCATGCAAGTTATAATGAAAGATCCTTAATATGCTTCAAAGACTTGCCTGTCATTAATTGGAATCTGAACACAATAGTAAACTCTTGAGATCTACACTTGGCCTAAACTGTTGGCCAACAGTAATTCATACAGAACTTTTTTAAATTAGGCAAAGGCTCACCGAGATGTTGCACATTATAAGGAAGACAGCAATGTTCTTCAGGATTTGCCTCTTCATGCTGGGAGGTTCCACTACTTTGTTTCCTACAGGCAGGGGCACCTCAGAAGGTTTTCTTGGACATCTGTACACCTGTCCGCTTTCCTCCTGCTCATTCTCCATGGTGACACAGGCCCTGTCTGGAGTCTCATAGGCTCGGTTGATGATGCCGTTGTATGGTGGGGCCAAGGACGAAGTCACAGAGAAGATTTCTGGAGCGGCCGGTAATTCAGGGTCTTCCCTCTCCCCATCGTCCCGTTGGCGATACAGGGACTCTATGATAAAGAGGTTCTGGACATACTTTTCCAAGACAATAAGCAGAGAGTAGATGAGGTTGGTCCAACGGTAAGGCAGGCTGCTGTTGGAACCCAGCACAGCCACTACGCTACACCAGGACATGAGCCAGGAGCCCACTGAGGAGCCAAACAGTAGCTCTGTGTCCAGCTGCCGTGAGGGGTTCTTGGTGGTGTCCATTGGCATGCGGTCAGCACGGTAGATGAGCAGACCTGAAGTCCCAGCAGAGCACATAAACACCAGCATGACAATGCCATAACAGTAGAACATGGAAATGGCTGACTGCCGTGTCTTGAGGGACTCCTCCACATGGATGATGTAGACCACCAGGACTCCGATAGTGCTGGCCAGGGCAACCAGGCCCAGAATTGGACCGAGGATCAGACCATGTGTCTTTGTAGCTGGTCTCTTCCGGTTAGAGGAAAGGTCGATGGCCCGTCCAATGTTCTTCCACATGACAAAAAGCATGGCGGAGACAAAGATGTGGTACTCGATGTTGAAGGGATAGAGATAGTAGAGGCTGTTGGAGAACATTGAGCACGCGCTGGTGGTGCAGTTACAGTGAGGTTCTGAATGCACTGCACAGACAGGAAGAAAGATGCAATTGTAGATTAGAATGAAAGAAAACATAACTTTTTTTTCATGCTATCCATTTTCTAACATCATATGTCATTTATTAAAAGAAAATACTGCAATCATATTTGACATATTTCATTGCACGTGAAAAGTTATCTAAATGTGAACTAGACTTACTTTATGTCTATATTCTATTTTTATTTGACATATATCTTTAATAATGATAAGATAAAGTGTTCAAAGAGGACCTTTTTTAAATCTAGGGGTCAGATTCATGAAACTCTTAAGAAAATAATGTAATAACTTAAATTACTTCTTAAATGTATTTTTAAGAAAAAGATTAGAAGAAATTTAAGAACACTCTTAAGACGTTTCTTTGTGAATACAAACATTTCTTAACTTTCTTCTTATGTCCAAAGTTAACAAAAAAAGTTTTTTCTTGAACCTTTTGTGAATCTGGCCCCAGGGGAGGTTTGCTGAGCATGCATGCTCTTTTGTACCATTATAAAGTAACATTCACACCTGGGAGCTGCCCAGTATAACCAGTCCTCTACTGTTGGCCATGAAACCGTCAGGGGGGGTCAGCTGTTTAGCTCGAGGGCACCTTGGTCACCTTGATTATGTGTTCTACTAAAAACTACATAGTGCATCTTTAAATTATTTTGAATGATAGTGGTCCAGAAATGTTTTTTAAGGCTTATATCATGCTGTTTTGTTTTTGTTTTGTTTTGTTTTGTTTTTTTGGTTTTTTTAATAGATGGGTCTCATTCATGTCTTGCAAAACTCTTCGGTAAATTGTCTGTCCAATTCCCTTACATACTGATGGCTAGTCATTACCAGCAGACCCATCCATATTTCACTCTTTGACCAATTGAAACACCCAGGTGTTTTAGACACCGATAATGAAGATAATGTGCTTTTGTACTTGCTCAGTCCCGGTGAAATGCGCTACAGCACACACTATAGTAATGCTGCTGCCCTCTAGAGATCATTTCAACAAAACCCTGTCATGTAGCCCCTCTCCCACCAGCGCCGCCACCACCCCCCCAGAGGACACCACCATGGTCCTGCACCCTTTAATTAAAAAGGGAACAACAGCCAGGGTGCAGCCAGCCTCACAGTCAGCCGGATATGAGGAGGAGCAGCAGAACCCCCCAACCCTTGGCTTAGATGTATCAGTTACTGTAATTGCAGTGCCCTTGGGAGTAGGCAGCCTGGGACAAAGCCGTCTAAGGTCAAACGGGGGGATGCCAAGGAGGGTAGCGGTGGTTGGTCTGTGGGGAAACGGTTTTGGGCGGAGGGGGTGGGGGGGGGCTCTATGTCTCTTGAAACCCAATAGAGAGACACTCGACACAAACAAGACCCGCTGGGGCTGTCTGACTAACCTCCCTTTCCTTCGCAAACCCTCCTCTCCTTCCCTTTTCTTTCATCCGTTGAAGTGAGCTCTCAAGTGGACTATTGTACTTTCCTTCTAGGTACAAGCCAGCAATCGACCCCTTGGCCCTTACCTATGGTGAGGTTTCCGTAGCCCAGGGCAGAGAGCCTTCTCTTATGGTTGTTCAAGAAGTGTTCTGCCTCTGACATCACGCCGTTGCACCAAAGGAGAAGGTTGGTGAAGACCGCATGGATTACACCAAATCTGTGGAGACAAACTAGTTTAGTAACCATTAGTGTAGATAAATGGCCATTTGAATATATAATATGTGACAGTATTATGTTACACAGTTTGTGTGTGTGTGTGTGGGGGGGTGTGCGCGCGTGCGCGCGTTTAGTTCGGTCACAGGTCAGATGTTTCATGACTGTGATATCAAAACACGTTTGCTTATATTGACGGGTGCAACAAAATTGTTGAGTGGACAACCAGAATGAACATCCATTAGATTCTAAACCTAGATGTGTAAATGTGACATCTTTCACATACCTCTCAAAAGTTTCAAAGTTCTTGATGACATCCTTGATGTGAAACCAAAGAAAATGCACCTAAAATAAGAGTCCAAAACTGAGGTCAACAAAATCATAAAAAGCACAGTAAATTATTATCCAAAATATATTTTAATAACGTTTTTTATTTTAAAAAAAAAACTGAGTTGACATTGTTAGAGTTCTATGACTAAAATTAGTACATTTGTCATATGCAGTTACACTCAAATAACATGGACAGACTCTCTACTTGACCGAACAACAAAGGGCATATTATTCAAAGACTCTACTCTAAGTGGTGCTCAGACAAAAAAGACACAAAGTCTTACTGCTTACTGTAAGTATCACATTCTAAAAATAATGCGGTATAATAAACCCACCTGTGCTATTGTGTGTGTTGCATGGATCACAGGGTATACTCCAAGCACAGACGACACGCAAGACTGATAGCCCACATAATACCCAATACGGAAAGCGTCCATAATCAGTGACAGGAGGGCAAGGAGAGTCAAACCACCTACAAAGAAAATAAAACCAAAATATTAGTTGTTATTGGCATAACAAGTGTATTTGTTATTTATTTAATGTTTGGCGCGACTGTATGGGAGGTGTTTTCTTTAATTTGGCAAACCATCGCCCTGTAGATTATAAACAAAAATATTTATTTTTGTGGATACTCGTTTCGTTAGCCCGACTAAATAGAACCATTAGATACTATACTTTCATCTCCAGGTAGATGGGCTAGAATGTCATCAATTTACGCGTTTGATGCATGTGCGTATTTATGCGCAATTTGCGCTAAGCGCAAACTTTTGCTTACCTCTTATCCAGCATGTGGTGGCGTGAACATCTTTCTCTGTCTGCAGGTTCTTCTGCCTGTCCCTAATCAGTATGTACCACATCATCCATATCAGCTGAAGGATCATAAGGCAGGTGATAAACGACAGCAGGTGCTCTTCCTTGACGGAGGGGCCATGATGCGCAATGGCCAGCATCAACGCCGCCCCGATCAGCAGCACGTTTGTTCCATACTGGCCGCTCAGGATCTCCGCGTTCTTTTTCGGATAGTCCGCCGTCAGGTTGAATTTTAACTTGGTGAAAATCTTCTTATCATGTTCGGAGCTGGACGACGAGGAAGAACTGTGACAGTACTTGTTCAAACACATGATATCCAAGCCACTGTGTTCCACCATGGCGGCGAAATCTATAAAAGCGCAGTCCCAAGAGAAGAGTAAAGTCAATCCTGTGCGCTATAAGTGCATTTGAGGGAGGCCAAGTGCGTAACCCGCTGCTACAAGGTGGGGATTCAGACGGATAGGTACTGTGCCAAACATGCTCATTCAATCTCCAGGGCCGGCTCAGTGGTCACGCATAGTTTCAATGTCCAGCCTTACCGAGAATGGATTTAATAGATGCCAGTGTCATCTTGTAACATTGAACTGAATATCTTTATATCTCTTCGTATACCCACTCGCTGAGTCACAGAAAATGCGAGATTGTGTTTCAGTCTTCAGTGATCCAAGGTCGCCGTCTTCTTGAAACTACCATAAGTTTCAGTGAAATCACTGGGCTGATTGTGACAACCACCCACTGTGTCTTAAATACGAAAAACGCGGAGCATTGAATTATCCACAACAACACAAAAAAAAGCGAGTTAAACTCAAATCTGCTTCTTCAAAGAAGCTGCCAGGCAGTCTTTCCAAGGCTCTGTTGAAATCCTTTCAGAGTGGCTATCAAGTGTCTGGTATATATGTAAGATGAAAAGGAAGAAGATATTTCACTACGGTGAGATTTCTTTTACAGGTGTGAGTTGGAGGCAAGTGGCCTGTCCTGAAGGCTGGGAACGTCGGCCTCGCCGCCTCAGCCGTGCTTCAGTTTTCCCTTCTTCGTTTCCACTTGCGTTGTTGTGGACTTGCGGTTAAGAAGTTTGCTTCTCAAGGGTGGGAAAAAAAGAGAATCAAATTTCAATAGTCCAATTCACAATGGCTTTTTGTGAGTGACTCGTGAACGAGAAGATCTTAGACCAACCGCGCCGTGATTCGTGTATATGATTATCCAACACCTGGTTCATTATATAGCCTAGTCTATGTTAATGTGTGAAATCAGCAACAATAGCACTGCTGACAGCATTGGATAAGGCGCTGATTGGAGTGTTATTGATTTAGAGGAGGGGGCAATGAAAAGCTTAAGTCAATACGACAAGTCAACAGCAACACAGGTCTCCTCGGTCAGTGATATTTTTGTAAACAAATACTGTTGCATTATGAGTGACTGGGAAATCAAAGAGTGAAATATAATTAGTGAAAACGATACAGGTAAAAGCTTCACAATGGATCCCATTCTATTTCAGCAATCTCACTCCCTCGGGATTCCTGAGTAAGCCCTGGCACGGTCCAAAGCACCTTTTACGCGCAATGGACACAAACTCTCTAAAATGTTGTTGCTATTCATTTAAATGTTAACCAACAGGTGCTGTGACCTATAACTAAATAGGCTATTGCCTATATTTTAGTAAAATTGTATAGTGTTCGGGTTTTAGTGAGAGACTGTGCGTCAGGGCGCAATTAGCCAAAGCGAGAAGGGCCATTATCGCCAGGAAAACCCATAACAATGGGACTAGAAAAATGATCAAAAGGGCGCCCATTCTAAACCCGAGCAAACTGTTCAAATCAGAGGACGATTATTTACATTGATTAGACAGGCCATCCGCTAGGGTATCGGTTTCTTAATCATTGAGAACCAGCTTTGATAAATAAAAGAGAGAGAGATCCATTCGTTATCAAAGCACGTTAACGATCCATTGATGATATCTGAGCGTTATGATTGGATTGGAAGAGCTCATTTTGCAGCCCATTGTGCGCATTTTACTAACTACCCAAAACAACCTAATTGATAGAGCAAGTTTTGGCTGGGGTTTAGTCGAGTAGGCCTTGTCAAACTGCACCTTTAATAATATGGTTCTGACAGAAAGGATCCATATTGACTTTTAGTCCATGCCAGCAGTCATTTTTTTAAGAGCAAGTGTTACATTGTCAAAAGCTGGACATTTATTTTCAGAAACTGACTTGCATATACAAGTCGTTTCAGGTGTTTTTTCAACTTTTCTCGCTCTCTTATGTACCGCTTGATGATTAACAAACCGATACATAAGCCATTGAATGCCTTTCCTGGCGACTTCATGTGAGATAATTCGTCAGGACAATGCAGACACAGCAACGGAAACCAGGATAGGATTACAGCAGCTCACTCCCAGTTTGGAGAAGGTAGTCAGACCTTTGATCACTCTTTAATGCGCTTACTGTCCCAGTGGGGTCTGTACAATAGCTAAGGAAGATATTTGATTGCAAAGTGAACAGCAAATCATATGGGGTTTCTACTTTGGTGAAGGCTTCTGAAAAAGTTGTAACTATGAAAGAAACATTTGTGTCAGGTTTTAGTAAACAATTAGGGTTTATTTGACCATCTAAATTTTGGGTAGCTACAGTCACAGAGTCTTGAACAGTTTGACTTCAATATGGATACAAGCTTTTTGGATCTTAACTCATACCTCATTAGGCTATATCCTATCTCCTCCAGTGTTTACAAAAACTTTATAAATGTAAACAAACTTTCACAAAGGCGAAATACTTTCATAAGTAGCTGTCACATACCACCACTCCTTGTATCAAAAGTTCGGGAAATAATTTAAAAAGATTTAAAAGTCTTAACATAACCGATAAATCAATATAAGCAAAGCCAGTGTTTGAGTTATACGGTTCCAACAGGGGGCGCCAAACTGTAATTACGGATTGAGACCTTAACCCTCTTAGGTTACGTTTGAGTTTGATGTGTTTAACAGTGGACAGAAATACAAGTTAGCCTCTCTGTTGCTTCATAATATTTTCTGACTTATTCTCATTTAGGGCCAGGAATTTATATTCAAAATAGACACTGATTTCTTGCGGGGGAAAAAACTTGAAAAACGTGTCACTTCATGATCCAGAAGCAAGGTTAAATAGAAAAAATTAGAGTAGGCAGATGTAGCCTGATGTTCTCTATGGTATGCACTTGCAGGGTAGCATATCATTCAAATTTCTGAATTAGGCCTTGGATTATGGCACAAGGGATAGTTACATCATATCCTGTGTATTGGTAAATGGTCACCTTAATGCCTAGTAGCTGCATTTGCTCTCCAGAATGTTCAGGCTCTGACATCCAGTCCTCCATCCAGTCAACATGTACTGGACAGAGGTGTTTATAAAAATGCTAGGTCTACTGAGGACAGTTGACAGTTGAGGACAGTTAAAATGACTTTTAACACAGTTTATTAAAAACATTTTTTTTAAAACATTTTACAGAATATGAGCAGAAGCCTTTACAATTTCAGCAAAACAGCTTTCAGTATTACAAATAAATTTGGTGTCACAAAATGTATAAATTAAGAGCGTTGCATATAAACAAATGAAATAGTTTCTCTAACAAAATAAACAAACACTTTTGTTGATACTGCAATGAGACAATTACATAGAACTCCACAACGTAGGCCCTGGAGCTGCAAAACAAAAGCAGATGACATAAAGTTGTAATTGTTAATCTATATAAACCAGTAACAGTCTTTATAAATAAAATGTAAAGTGTGAACATGCAGAGAGGAGGATGGGGGATGGTGGTTGGAGGGCCCTCTGGATGCCCGAGCATTTGCCCCATTTGCGTGGGGCCTGATGTGGCCCTTTGATTGGATTTTTTTTTTAAATCAACAAGCTAAGTACAGAAAGTAAGAAAAACCCTTCAGTGTGACAGAGCTGACTATATCACTACCAAGGTAACTTCAATTAGCAGGCATCTGCTAATAAGTGTGGGAATTGCATCGGGGTTGGCCTTTGCGCTAATGTTAGCTAGAGTGGTTGTCATGTCTTTCTAACTGATATTTGCTGATATTTGACTTTGAAGGAAAATCAAGATTTATTATAGCTGTAATTGAATGTTTTTTAGGAAGCTAAATCAAAAGCCAGGCTGGGTTTCTATCAACCCTAACATCCTCAAGATGTCATTCATTTGCCTTTACTTTTAATGTGAGTCCAAACTCGGCTAACGCAAAAAGCTTAGAGGAACTCTTGACTACTGTGAGGCGACTGGTCAAAAACTGGTTCTAATATGACACATTCCTTTTTGAGTTTATACAAAGGTTTGACTCAACTTAGTACATTTTACACTCCGACCAGTCCGTGTCTCAGTCAACCTTTGGCCCTACTGCGTAAATGCAGTTCCTCCCAACCCTGTGGTGTCAAAATAAGAGTGATGGGCAGACCAAGCAAGGAAATTCTACTATACAGGATGAAGATAATCCCGATACTGTATCACACAAGGCACTTTATTGGGATTTGCACGTTTGGTCCGTATGTTTAGGTGTCAAAAAGCAGTTATTCAAATTTGGTGTGGCCCTGTTCCACTATAAGCAGCTGCCCCTCAAAAGTTCTCTACCAGCATTGGTATTATGTATAGATGTTCAGTCCACTTTTGAAGAGTTTAGCCTAAATCCCAAAGACTAATGGACTGCATTGTTATGTTAATTTAATACTATAAAAAAGTCTCATTCAATTTTGCAAAATTCATACAAAACAACTGATTACAGCAGTAAAAGACAAACAAACATGCAAACCTACAAAGTACTGTGATCTCGTATTTTTGTCATGAACCATGTTCTGTCAGAGTACGAGTCTTACCTGTCAGCTTTAGCCAAGCAAAGAGATGAGCATGACCACGCCCATGAACTGGGTGAAGAGTATAAGTGGAGTGAAGAAGGACCACACTGGCCACAGAGCTATGTTGAAACTGGAACAAAGGGACATGTAAACTATAGGGCTGTATCTGTCACTAGGATCACTTGCACAATACACACATATTGGAGGTTATATTGTCAATGACACTGGACCACAAATACAGAATGGCAAGTCTACACATCAGATTTACAGATGTCCTATAGTGTCATAAACATGGCAGAGGTGGTCGGCAAATCTAAATAGCCCTCCAAGTGTACAAGAACATACATTCACACGAAGATGGATTCATTTGGTTCTTATTTTGCCCCATCTTGCCCTCAACACAGGTTAAGGGCTGTTTCCAGAGCAGGTTAAAGTATTTAAATCAGGAGGGTCATCATTTTTGAATCAGCAAAATCATAAACTCAGTGAGAGCTGACCTCTCATTATGTAGCCAAGTAAGACAAATGATTTGAATCAAGCATACACTACAAGAATATGTCGGGTGCTCTCAGGGACTATTAAAATCTTTATATCACTACCATATCTTGCGGTGATAGCATCATGTGAACTATACTTTCCTCAGCGACAGAAACAGCGTCCTGTCATTTATCTGCCATTGGGTAATGGAAAGGCTCACAGCAAGTTAAAGCTCATATAATGTGTTTTACCTGCAGGAAGCTGCTATGAAGGCCGCTGTGGTGACGGGGGGAATGGCAGGGTACTCCTGGTCATAGTGCAAGATGCCTTTGAACCACTCTAGGTACACAATGCAATACATGGCCAAGGAAAGGCAGATACCAAGGAGTACCAAACCCGCATTGAACCACCAACTGCAAGACAAAAAACGGGTAAACATTTGAGGGGAAATATAGTTACAACCCGAAGGCCCCTAGGTCTATAATGATTGAGCAATATGTATCACCTTAGACAGTAGAGCAGAATCACTTAAAGGGTACATAACAAGGTCGTTAATATGATATTAACTATGGCCACAAGCTGGTACCTCATTCCCATTTCCCTGGAAACGTCTTTAGCAGTGTCAGTATTAAGTGTAGCACTATAGGCCTATTTAAAACATCTTAGCAAGTGTTAAGACCATGAAGAATTTTATTCTCAAAACATGCCTTTTTTTCCCCTCTCGTTTATTGGAAAACATCTTGTGTGGCAGTGGAATGAAAATATAAGATATGGTTTGGCCCAAAAGCAATGTCATATCAGGTTCCTTTCTCAAACCTTTTGATGTCATCGTTCTCCATGACGACGCGGAGGAAATCCACGTAGTAGGTCACGCATACAGATGCCGTGATCCAGAAAACGGAGTGTCTGTTGATACGAGGGAGAGGCTTTGCATCTTTCTCCTCTTGGCCTAAACAAAAAGGGACAAAAGACATATGTTTGGGTGCCAGAAAACAAGTGTTTCAAAATGTTTTCCTCAGTTATTTTATTGCAGGTCGAGCCTATCTTTTGGCTCTGATAAAAAGGTACAATGCTGTCAGAGGATTTGTACCCCTTGACTTATTCCACATTGTGTTACATCCACACATAATATGCCATAATGAGATTTATTATTCATGGGATTTATTGTAAATCAAATACAGAAATATCTCGTGTACATAGATATTCACACCCCTGAATCAATACTTTGTAACAGAGCACCGATCACAGCTTTGAGTCGTCTTCGGTATGTATGTATGAGCTTTACAGATCTGGATTGGTGGGATTTTTTCCCCAGTCTTCTGTGCAGATTTCCTCAAGATGTGTTACGTTAAATGGGCTGTTTGTAATGGGCTTGTTTGCATTCTGAGACAGGTTTTCATTTCAAAACTGGAAAGTCCACCTCCAGTTTTTTGGTTTTTCAGGTTTATTATTGTCCTATGCCAACCCCTTGCTGCTCTAAATTGATTCCATAGTCACCACCATACGTTTGACAAATAAGTGATTTTTGAGCCTAATTTTCAACATTTCAAGCTCCTGCAAAAACAGCACTTGGCAAAAAGTGACATATCACCATCCAAGCTGCCATGCTGTTGCTAGTGTGTGATGTTCAATTGCTGACCACACCACCCTTTTCTGTTTGGAGACAAACTTGACAGCTTTAAGGATTTCACTACATTTAGCTGCATTCATTGTTCCCTCCATTGTAACCAGTCAATGTTCCTGCCCTGTTGTCCTTCTGGCAGGTTCTCCCATCTCAGCCAACAAACTGTAGTTCTGTCAGAGTGGTCACTGGGTTATTAATCACTTCCTTGACATGGACCCTTGAGGCAGAGTTTTGAAGTGTCAGAGTACTGAATCAAGTGTCAAGTATTTTTGTACAAAAGATATTTTTGTTTCTGGTCTGGATTTAAGCAAAATGAAAAGAGAAAGATTAATCATGGATTTTAATACATGACCACCTAAACTGTCAATTTAAATCTTGGGTATATTCATATGTTCTTGAAGAGTTTTACTTTAAGATGGAAAAAGCATTTTTGTTTTTGTTACCCTGTCATTTACAAGCACAAGAAATAACTACATCTTTTAGATCATAAAAACACAACAAAACATTTTTAGGATTTATCTAGGCCAGGTGGTCTAAAATGGCCAGATGGCCTAAAAAGTTTGTTTCCTGCACTGGTGATTACCAGTGGTCTTGAGCTATCTAACAAAGTAATGGCACCATTCAATTTAATTTTACAACACCGACTTACAAAGTGGTATTGAATTTACTACAGAATATGAGAATTATCTTGCCCTAACAGAATGTGCTCAATCCCCACTTTTCAGGTTTAAGGAGCTTTTGAGGTGAAACAGATAGGTGCCTTTGAGATAAGTTTACTTCTTGGACTGCTATTAATCTCTATAATTTAGTGGTTGATTAAACATATCGAAGCCAGTTGTTGGCTGGTGAAGTGCCTGAGAAAGTAGGTCTGTCCTAGGCAGAGTTCAGGATGAACTCCATGGCCTGGCAGGTGGTTAGCCTACATCTCCTTAAATCAAAATTAGATTCACCTTTTTTTAGCTACTGGCTGTTATACTATAGCCTATCCCTGGTTGTGCCAGAAGGACCACTTATGAAGCCTCTAATTGGAATATGGAAATCTTTTAAATTAAATCCCTGCAACATAACCATCAATAAAACAAGGAGGACCATCCAGCAAATGTTGGGTCTGCTGCTTTTATTATGCATATCAATTTACGCTGGCAAGGAGGTGACAAGGAGGATGACTTAGACTGCAAGAGTATAGGCTCAGTTTCATGTTGCTTGCAGTGCTGACACAGCGTTTGCACAGTCAAAACAATCGAGAATTGATGGGTCTTTGCCAGTAAGGGCCTCAAGTTTAGACAATTGTCTACTGTCCAAGCTGCCCACTTAGCCCCCTCAGTCTTCAACGTTTTGCATTTTACAAATCATTTTATGTCATATTGTGATACGGATATTTCTGGACATGAACGTTCTGCGTAACTTACTACATAAAAACCATCAGTTGCTGAACACCTAACTTATCTGGCAAGTACTTTAAGGAATCCAATGCAGGAAGGAAGGAGGGAAGGAGCAAGGAAGGAATTAAAAAGGGCAACAACACATGTAAAATAAACTAACGTTAAACTTGCAAAGTTGTCAAGCGCAGACGCCAACTTTAACTTTTGTATAATACTAACATCATCTCCATGACCTAAATATACATTGTATCTAATTCTAAATGGTAACCAACGACGTTAGCAAAAACTGATTGTTGCTATATTTTTCTTACTCTTTTCGTCATGGTCACCCGATGCCGCTCCTTGCATAAGAAATTCAGCATCTCTCTTAAATCTATTACGCAAAGTTGCGAGCTCACTGTCGTTTAGCATATCGTTTAATTTATTCTTCTTTACACTGGGTTTACTTGATGCTAAACTGTTTTCAGATTATAACCGAACGTCAACTGTGATCAGGCAGCACTTCCTGTTTCAAATAAAGTCCCTTATTTATGACGTTTTTGTTTAAAGCGACAGTTGTAGTTTTGATGAACGGAGCTCATGAAGGAGCAGAAGATATCTTCCTATAACGATAATAGATAATATATGAATGACATGCGGGAGTGGACAGTCATTTCTGTACTTAAGTACATTTTGAGGAACTTGTATTTCCATGAGTAATTTCATTTTAGGAGACTTTATACTTTTGTTCCACTACATCCTTGGTTTTGCATGCAAAACACCATGAAAAGTATGCACTTCCAATGTGCAAGCCTGTCAACTTTAAGAGGGAGTAATCAAAGCCAGCCTAAAGGGAACACCAACGCCTTTAACATATTTTTTAGAGGTTAATGCATCAAGCATTTAAGCCTGCCAAGTGCTGAAATATGAGAAAGTAATATAGAATGTGTACTTTTAATACGTTGGTATAATTAATGTCAAATATTTGTATACTTTCAATTAAGTAGTATTTTAAATGAAGGACTTTAACTTTAACCCAAGTTATATTTCATCAGGGTTTCAAGTAAAATATTTGTGTACTTCATCCACCACTGATGATATATACATTGGCCATTGTTGTGCCGACCCCTCCCTGAGAATTATGGATGTGCAACTGCTATTGGAACAAACCAACCTGACTACGTCAGAAGAAAGTGGGTTGAACCATCCCTTAACTGTAAACAGAATTATTGATTTAACATATTGGCACGGCAAATCAAATCAGTCATATTTTGCAATGTTACATTAATTTTAACTTGGTGTGTGATATTCCTGATATGCTATGAAAATGGAGACCCTTAAAATCACACTGTGTGGTCAGTTTGGATCAGTGAGCTACATAGGCCATCTTAAAATCACCATCAACATCACAAATGGATGGAAAAAAAGATAGGCTTGAATATCAAATTGCAAGGATCTTTCTACATCACCATACTGGGCACATTGCTGCCATAGTCTGTCCAAGCATGGAAACATGTTCATCTCTCTTAAAGGATATGCAGAATGCAACCTAGTAGGCTTTGTCAAAAGATATGTGCTTATCTTGAATGTATACATTTACATACTGCTGGCAAGGACTTGACACTACAGAAACCTTAGTCCTCTTTCACTGCCAAATCGGAACCTTTTAATAAGACAAAGACAGGGTATTTGTAGAGCAAAATGTGTAGAGTAATCATGTCTAACAATTAGTTGCTACAACTTCAATGAAAAGAGCAAAGAGTGGTGATAACTCTCCACTTTTGGCCTTTCTAAATACCACTGGTAATAGCACATTATGTATTAAACCCATGTGACAACAATTATGACAAAATGTTTACAATGTTACATAGAACCACCATCACTTCTCACCATCAAACAACAGCTGGCCAGATCATCACAGAGGGGCTGTGTAAACAAACAGTTAAAGTACAGCAGCTATGGCCTGTTTATCTTCTAATTGCACTTAATCAGTGTTATGGCCTTTAAATCATGATAACTTGAAACAGACATTTAAATATCGGGTCTTATTGCAGCACTATCTCTGTTATTCATGTGTCATTGATTTAAGCGCTAATCAGTGAGCTGCCATTTCCATCATCTGCATCTACTACTTCAACTGGGACATTTTCCCTGCCCTGAATTTCTCCACCTCTTCTGCAAAGCAGGCAGCAAAAAGCTAAAAGTCAGAATCAAGCCCCTATCTTATTTAACACCCTTGCGTAGATCAAAGAGGCTGACTGTCAGATGCAAGAGAGAAGTAATCATTAGCTATTATGCATAACTATATTACAATGTGCTGCTATTTATGAGGGATTACTTTCAAAATGTCCTCTCCCCACGCCCTCGAATATTCTTTATGTAAATTGTGATTCATGAAAAGGAATCGTTCATGCCTGTCTTTTCTTATCTTGCCCCCAGCCCCCTCATTGAGTGTGTTCCTGTATTATAATTATGTACTGATTATTATTGTATTATTATCATTTTGGCCCTAAGAACCTGACCTGGCTTCTGCGCAGTGGCAACCTTAATAATCCAGTTTGTTACACACCTTATCATACAAACTTAAAAGGACAATGTCCAGACAGCTATGTCCAAAATGTGATGGAATTGCCATACAGTATAAAATGTACTTCTTTATATCAAGTGTACAATGTTGAATTATTTGCTATGCTACAATCTGGCAAATCCATATTTGTTTTGAACCACTTAAAGGTACAGGGATCAGTTAGTATTCTGTGGAGGACTGAAACAAAGAATCTTGAGTTCTTCTGTGGGCCAGAAAACACCATTTTAATACTAGCAAACTTGAGTAACAGCTTCACTAATACCCAAAGTATGCAATATACAATTACAGGTAAGCAGTGTGATGAATGAGTATCAGTGTTAAACCTGCTGGGATTAGCAGGGCTTCATAAAGCTGGGCAGATTTCCTCCTTTAGCTCCCTCTGTGTGTGTATGTGTGTGTGTACACAGGGTAAAGAGGCTGCTCATTCTAGTGGTGGAAAATCAGACAGCATTAAAACTTCACCTGCGGCTGACACCAAGCATCCTGCATCTATGGAGCTTCTGTGTCCCTGGCCAAGTGAACCCCGTTCGGGGTGCCGAGGAATGTGCATTAGCCCCGTCCCGTGTGAGAGTCAAATTCACCTCAGGTGCACCTCTCCCCCTTCCCGTTCCCCCTTACAACATCCAATCCCACAGATAAGGTGCCGTTTCCCAGCCTTACCATGGGCTTGGAATGTGAAACAGAGCTGCTATCCACCACAATTGGCATATTATCCATTATAAAAGTGACACATTCAAGGCACTTCTGACCACTTTTTTTGACTCAGTGTTGACCACTGCAAACAGTTAAGCCTAATTATAAAAAAAAAAAAAGAAGACACTTGCTGCTTCAAAGTATTAAAAAAAGAAAAAAAAAAACAACTAAAGAAAACATGGACTCCTTTTGCTTATCATACCATCCCAATACAGGCAGGACTGTATCAATTATTGATGATATATGGGTTCACACCAAAATTATTGGATTATCATTCATTACGTCATAATCATCAATACTTGACCAGGAGCAACCAGCAATTAAGTGTTCATGGCCAAAGAACTGGAGTTCATAACCACTTTTCTAGTATTTGTAAGGTTATGTCTGTCTTTGCAGCAATTGTCATAAAATAATATACAGCACAGAGGTTGTGATTTTGTAATAAGATCATTTAATTTTTGAGATTGTCTAATCTCTAGAAAAACATAAGACAGAACACGGAGGACACCGGCTTTCAGAATTTAAAATTCTATATGCAACATTAAATTCTTGACAGTGGCATGAAATATAAACAAGTCTACTTTACAAGTCTAACTTTGTCTTTTAAAACCCTAAACTTGGGATTGCCATTGATCTTCTTGTTGAGAAACGCCAGCAACTCCTCCTCTGACTTAAAATTGCTCTCGCCGCTGAACGAGTAGTAAGCTGCCAAAACCTGTAAAGGAGAAACAACACAAAACATTGTTTAACCAGAGCGTGGCCCAATATTAAAATACGGTTTAAGATACGGCATAGAATTAGCTGTCATGTTTCAAGGTGAAATGGTGTTCTGTATAAACAATTACTTAAGACTGGCATGAACAGTGAATAAAATGTAATGTCTGAGACGCACTTAAATTATACAAAGTAAGTAGTTTAACCAGAATGCCTCACCTTCTTCCTGAGTTTCTTCACTGAAAGTTCCTCCTCAGGTGATTGTCTCAGGACTGCCTTGATTGTTCCCTTCCAGTTGAATTTGCCTGCGAGTCAGACAGCATCATAAATTAGCTGTTAGTATGGATTATATTAATTAAGGTCATCTCCCATCAGCGCCCAAGTGTCAGCTAAAGAAACAACACTGACCCCTTGTGGCGTCACTCGCAAATACTTTAATTTGTAAACTCAACGATAGTGACGAAAGCGGTGAGCCCAGTGTGGAAACCTGTGTTACCTTTGGAGGCTGTTTGTTCCTCAGTCTCCTCTGTCATGTGTGCCTCTTCTGCATCTGTTGTTTGGTCATCTGGAAGAGAACACTGCTTTATTAATACATGTCCCAGGTCACTGAAAACTACACTGTTTCTGCATTCACGGAAAGAGATCAACACATATTACTTCCAACTTAAATGTAGAAAACATTGTAACGTTTGCAAGTATGTTTAACATTTTTAAACATCTTTACTTTTGTATTTATTCTACAGGTAGACCCTTTAACACAAGCCGACTGTCGTACCGCCAACTCCAAAGTTGTCAGCACATAATTAATGTCATATTATCGGTGTGTCTTATGGGGCATAATTTTGATATCAGGCCGATACCGATAACATGTTTTTAAGCCATTATCAGCTGATAAGCGATAAGACATGAGTCAGATCTACTGAAAGTAGAACATGTTAAGCATGGGCATACCTTCAGAACACTGCTTGCTCTTCTTCCTTTTCTTTGTGACCGTCTCGTCTGCAGCGCTGTGCCCATTCTGCTCTCCGTTTCCATCTTCCTCGCGGCCCCTCTTTCTCTTTTTGTCCTTGTTTTTCTTTGTGCAAGCGTGCTCTTCCTCCAGCTCCTCTGCAGTACCGTTCTCGCCACCCTTCTTGACCTTCCCGCTCTTCTTCTGACGGGCCTCTTTTCGCTCCCGCTTGTTCAGTTTCTTCTTCTCGGGAGCCGGTTCCTCTGATGAGCCGTTCTGCTCTTGCTTTCCATTGCTCTCCACCTTGACTTCAGTGACAGTCTCTTTAGGTACCTCAGACTGCTTGGGGGCCTCTGCAGCCTGTCAGATTATAGGTGGATATCAAAAGTCACGTCGTAATAAGAGCACTGGAAACTGCAATTTCAACATTGCTGGCAGAAATTGTCACAGCAAGAATTATTAGCATCAATATTACTGTTGTAGGAGCATACCGTTGTCATGTTCTTTTCTTATCTCACCATTCTCATGTGTTAGCTTAAACAGATGCCTGCTATTTAAATTTTCAGATGGCTTACTTATCGGTGTTTATTAGGGATCATGCTTACTTCATGGCTGAAATTGACTGCAATACAGTTCAGAAGTGTGACTAATAAAATCCTTTTTCAGTGTCGCTGGGAAGAGGCTTGTGTACGCACTCCATCATGGCAAAACTTAAATAACTGCTGATATACATGACAACTGTGCCTTGACAGAAATTACTAGACTGACTTCACCAGCAGTTACATTAAAAGTGAAGGTATGATCATTACAATGATAAAAAAAAACTGTACAGAAATGAACTCTCAGCACATTTTAGCAGAACCAGACGACAAACTAATACTGCTAGTAGCCGATAAATAGATGGACTAACTTACATTGCTGGTGGCTGCAGAGAAGATTTCCCACACTTGGTCATGTAAACTAGGATTGGTAATTCTCAAACTGTTCCTCATCCAGTTCTGAAGAAAAGTCATGTGAGTAATGGGAATGAAAATTGATTAGTTTAGTCTGCAAGCCTGCAACACCCCCACCAGCACAGAAAAGAGAAAAATATACCCCAGAGCTTTGATTGAACTATTAATCAAGACGTTTAACAAATAAACTCATGAAATGACTAGGGCTGGTTTAAAGGAGATTGGGAAAACAAACCTGAAACTTAGCCTTCTTTCTTGGGACGTTATCATACGAACTGACTTGATTGAGCACATCCTTTAGTTTTGCGCTAATTCCCGGTTTGTTCATGGCATCGTGGATTCTCTGTCGGAAACATAGAATACGTTTTGTTACGTAGGTTAATATATTGTATTGGACCAGAACAAATCAAATTTTGTTTAACTCCTTTCACTTAACCACGAACTTAACTATGCTTGACAATAACAATATTGTTTCTGGTCCACCTAATATAGCGGTTATTGTAATATAAAAAGAAATTGCAAAATTGTGACAGCACCGATCTGTGGAAAAATAAGTAGGTTTTAAGAAATATAAAAACAAACGCAACACGTGTACACATAAAGTTGTACGGTCGTCTACCTGGATCCATTGCTGCTGTTTGACATCCCCCTTGTTTGACTTGGCCTCATAGCCTTTGCCTCCATACTTCTGATCTTCGCTGATACATTTAGTGTGATCTTTATACTCATTACCCCTGTTTGCCACAAAAATACATTAAAAACACATTGAATACACAGTGCACGACGACTTGGAAGCGTCGACTAAAGCCAGGTCAACACATTGTGTTCTCTATCATTCATTTACCAGAAGTCTTTTCCGCAATCTATGCAAGATATGACTTGGCAGCCGCGGCACATGTTCACATGTTTATCCACTTGGGCTTTCTTCAGTGATTCACCACATGCATTGCAGGTGAAAAATACCATTTTGAACGATACCTCGCGATACTAAACTATGATGTTTACTTGAAAAGTAAGTCACCGACTATATCAGTGAATCAATGCAACTAGATACGACTAAAAATTCCCGCACACGAAACTGCGAGACCAGCTCGTCCACAACGCATAGGAGCTAACGTTAGCTAACGTTTACTAGCCAACGTTGGCATGTAAATTGCAAACGGTGACAGGAAACACCGACAGCTTGATAGCAATACCTAAAATCAAATTACATGTGATGGTTGAGATGTTAAACCTATCTAATAGCAAATCACTCGGCGTTAATAGCATGAACTTCTTCCCCATTCGTGTAAAACTTTTCAAAACACACGTGACCACAACCTGACAAACTGGTGGCTACATTATTTATGTTCCGTGTGCCAACATATCTGAAGAAACGTTCCGGGCAGGAAGAAGATTTCCGCGCTGTGTTTTCTATACATACATATCGTCCTTACAATTATTTTTATTATATCTAGTCCGTTGTTTTGCGGATTACATAATTATCATTTAATTATGACCGTTGTGTCTCAAAACCAGGTTGTTTATATGCCTGCCATGTTGAGGTGGTGTGGAACCCAAGCTGTACCAGGAAGTGAGGTATTACATTCGAAAAGTGACCAATCATCCAAATAAAAGGTTAGTTGCTGAGCTACCTCTCATTTATGATTTTACGGCTTTGTGGTGGTTTGGTAATATTGGGATTGAGTGATGTTATTAAGTTATTTTTTACTACATGTCTGTCGCGGTTACTATTCGGATTTGGTGTTGCACAAATCCACACTGCATACTGAATACCACACTAGCTTTGTAGCTTTTATGTCCAATTTCTTCATGGGTGGTCTCACAGCACATAGAAACCGGCGCGGTCAGTACAATTGTATATATCTAATACTTGATGAGGAGTCCAGTGGGATGGGTATTAGTAATGTCTTATTTGCTAGCATTTGCATTTAAATTAAACGTCTGTCTAGAAATAAAGATGATTCATTTTTCATTTTGCTGTTGTTGACATTTATCCTTTAGGTGTTTTGATGGCTAGAGCTACGTGGTTCAGCAGCTGAGCGACCATGGACACATTGTCCAGCCACAGTTCATACCTTCTCCAGCAGCTACAAGAACAGAGGATACAGGGGCTGCTCTGTGACTGCATGCTGATGGTCAAAGGTGTCTGCTTCAAAGCCCACAAAAATGTCTTGGCTGCTTTCAGCTCCTATTTCAGGTGCCTGTATATGTTTTAAAGACACTTTTAATGTAACCCTAACCCTAACGTCACTGAACTTTGCCTTTTGAAGACAGACATGACTTTGCCATTTCTGAATTAACATCTTCATATAGATTTTTTAAAATAATAATTTAACAAGATTGGCTTTGATCTTTCTAGGTCGTTGTTCCAAAACTCCCCCAGTCAGAAGAATGATGTGTTTCACTTGGTTATTCAGGATGTCAGTGGCATCGGCCAAATATTGGACTATATGTACACCTCGCATCTTGACATCAACCAAGATAACGTACAAGCGCTCCTGGACATTGCCCAGTGTTTGCAGGTTCCCAATGTCCAGAGCATGTGTAATGCTTTTCTCAAGCCCTGCCCTCCACCAGTAGAGACGCCATCCTTCTCTCTGCCAAGCGTCCTGACCTCAGAACATGACTGCCTCCTGGGAGGCGGCCTTCCTCCTGACGTGGACCTCCACTGTCCTTCCTCCGAAGCCCAGAGACCTGGCTTCAGCAGTGACCTGGACCACGCCAAAAGGTTGCCTTTTTCACTGCCTCATAGCAGCTCAAACTGCGAGGCAGCTGGTGGTACTCAGGCACCTCTGGAGAAGCAGCTAGTCCATGGCTACAAGCTCCGTAACTTCTACAGCAAGCAGTACTTCAAGCAAAGTGCAGCGCAAACTAATAGTGCAGCCTTAAATCAAGGCCCAAGCCCTTTGGTGGTGATGGAAGAGCAGCAGTGTCAGCTTGGGGTGGGTCAGGGAACCAACCACACCCCTGTGTGCTCAGGAAGCACAGTTCAACCAAATCCTCCCTGCACCTCTACGCCAGTCGAAAAGACCCCTGGATCATCATCATTGCCACCGGTAGAGCCTTTAGCTACTCCCAACTCTGATGCAGCAGACTCTATGCTCAATAAGCCTATGCGCCCAAAGAAAGCTGTCTACCTGAAAAAGTACAACTACCTACGGTCCCAGAAGGCTTTGGAGGAGATGTGTGCTGAAACAGTCACTGAACCAGTGCTCAGTTGTCCCAAAGAGAGTCACCAAGAAGAGTCTTTGGTCCAAAATGAAGCTCCAGAAGCTCCTGTGAATGGCCTAGCACAACGCAGAGAGGAGGTTCCCGAGACGGCAACAGACACCCAAATGCCAAGTCCCGCACCTGTGGACCAAGAGGAACAAGACCCGAAGACAGTGTCAGACCCACCTCAGCAGACAGGACACAAGCAGTATTGTTGTCCGGTGTGTGGAAAGATCTTCAAGCACCCAAGCAACCTGGAACTTCACAAGCGCTCGCATACTGGTATTTCCCTTTGATAATTGCATTATAAGCAGCCATGTTATAAAATGTCCAAAGACTTTTAGCAATGGTTTCACAGTTTTCATAGAAATGTTCTTTTGCAGGTGAGAAGCCCTTTCAGTGTAATGTTTGCGGGAAAAACTTTTCCCAGGTAAAGTCTGTTGCCTGTTTAAAAAAATGTCACTGGTATTCTCATTGGTTCATATTGAAGGCAGTGCTGATAGACTAGTCTTGCTGATCTGTACATACAGGCTGGGAATTTGCAGACACATTTGCGACGACACTCTGGAGATAAACCATACATCTGTGAGCTATGTGGAAAAAGGTAAAGTATGTTTTGTTTGATTAATTGTTTCCATAGTCAGTTGTTGTTTTTCATACTACTTGAATATTAATCTGTGACCTCCAGCTTTGCTGCGGCAGGGGATGTGCAGCGTCATATTGTGGTTCACACAGGAGAGAGGCCACACCTGTGTGATATATGTGGTAGAGGTACGTGACTGCTCTAAACAGAAACAACATTTTTCATTTTCCCCAATTTATCCATTTAGTCATTTACACATAATATATTTATTTATTTATTATTATATTTCAGGCAGACTTTGAGATGTTTTGTCTTATTCATGACATTGCTATTTTTCTCTCACTGCCCAGGGTTCAGCAACTTCAGCAATCTCAAAGAGCACAAGAAGACTCACACCGCCGACAAGACGTTCACCTGCGATCAGTGTGGAAAGTCCTTCAACATGCACAGGAAGCTACTGAAGCACAAAGTCCGCCACGCTGGAGAGAAACCGCACCGCTGTGACACCTGTGGTAAGGAGCAGCATGTGTTCTGGTTTGGATAGGTTAGCAACATTCTGGATCAACAGGAAGTTAATCCACCACAGATATAGATACATGCAACATTGCTGAATGCTCGTCATCATCCTTTGCACAATTTTTTTCTGTTTTTGGCTGGACCGCAACAATGGTTACCCTAAGAGGCAGATGGATTTTGTCTTTGGCTTTAAGTTAATGTGATTGTGGCCACAGCTACTTCAGACCATTCAGCGTCCTATGAGGAACTACTGGCAGCTACGGCCGTGGTTTAGCCTGTGGTTTAGCCTGTGATAGAGGGTGATAGACGGATGGTTGTACCTGCGACTTTTCCGATGGTTCTGTGTAACAAACCATCTGGCGCGTCAGGTTACAATAGCCGGGCCAGCCCTATAAACACAAATGTCTGTCACTGTCTGACTGAGTGATGAAGTTACACCATACGTTGTTTGCAGTCGCGTGATTCCGATGATGCGCAAGATTCAGATAGAGGGCAGGAAGTGAAAAGCGGAATGGACAAGATGGAGGAAAGCCCGTACTGTGCTAGTTTGGACGATATTACGAGAGAAAGGCATAAACAGGAAATCACAACATATGTTAGACGTGATCCTTATGTTATGAAGATGTCTGCCCTCTAGCGACAAGGCTTTTGGCCACAATTCCGCACATCTAGGGGTGGGCGAGACCACACATTTTGGTTTCAATCCGATACCAAGTAATACTAAAGAGGAACGGTCTTGAGGAGTGTGAGCGCCCACAGCAGCGGCAGAGAAGCAAAGAGTGCATGCACTAAGAAGCATGTTCACAAGCGCAGGACATCATCTATAAGATGAGACATAGTGTCTGTAGTATCGATACGTATCGATCCGCCCACCCCTAATTGACCATACACGGTCCAGCCATATCCTAGGTTTTGACCTAGTCTTGTTTGCATTCAGTATGTACTCTGTTTCATGTTGGCACAGCATTTTACTCTCATTATTTGGTATGAATCTATGTAGGGAAGTGCTTCATCGGCTCAGGGGACCTGCGGCGTCATGTGCGTTCGCATACTGGTGAGAGACCCTACCTCTGTGGCGCCTGTGGCAAGAGTTTCACCCGCTCCGCCCTGCTGAGGAGACACGGCAACATGCACTGCAAGGGGGCGCCAGAAAACACCCCTGTGACGGACAACTCTAACCAGCCCAGCAGCTCCGGCGGGACGGCTTCACTCTCCAAACCTGTCCGCCACAAGAAGCCTACAGCAACTTCCACCGAGCAGCCTTTCCCCAATATGATGTCCCACACGGGGATGGAGAAGTCCTCACCCGCTACCCCTTCACCACAGCCACCGCCACATGTAGAGACTCCATCTCCCAGCATGCACCTCAGCCCAGGGTCTACTTCCACCTCCCTCCCTGAGCTACGCTCCCTGGTGCCTCACCACCTCCTCTCCTCCGCCCACCAGGATAAGAGTCCAGCGCTACCCGCCGCTGACCACCTGAAGCTGGCCAAACCCCACTTACCTCAGGAGGCCGTATATGGCCCTTATGTGGAGAATGGATCAATGGAGATGGGGGGAGGTCTAGTTGGGAGGCCCTACCTCCCTCCAACGGACAATCACTGTGGTTCCCTCACAACATCTAATAGGCCCAATAGTGGCTCCTACAGGGCCAATGAGGGCCCGTTTATCTCAAGTGTAACGCTGTGGGGTCTGGCCATGAAAACTCTGCAGAATGACAATGATATGGACCAGTGAAAGACTGGATCATGTTCAAACAAGCACAACATAGCCTGTTGAGAATCCTTGCACTTTTTCACTGATGTTTACGCGCTGCGTGTTTGTTGAAATGATTTAATTGGTAGGTTAGTAATTGGGGTGCTGCCTTGTACATCATTAGTGGAAAACCACAAGTACTTAACAGAATGTGGTAGCCCCTATAACAAAACAAACACAGCAGGTAAAGTGAATCATGCATATTGTGTAGGCCTAATTCATTGAGTCCAAAGCTGACATTAGTCAATATATGAAGTAAGTGCTTCCGAGTTTATTCTCAACTTAATACGATGAAAGTGTTGGTTGTATTTGCTGTTCTTAAGCATGGTCCACTGTCCCAGGATGAAAGACAGCTAAGGACTATCCAGAAAAATGTATAATAGCTACTCATAGCTAATAAAAGTGTAAATTCTCCTCAGGTATCTTTAGTTTGTATACATTGCACTGTGCTTGATAATAAATAAAATTCTGACCTATTTTGAAATGTATCGGTTTCAAAGTGTTATCAAATCCCTGCACGTATTATTATATCATCAATTAGACTACAGGGGGAGCCAGAAACCACATGCTACAGTGTATAATATAATGTGCGGAAAATATTTGGCTCTGCAAAGCCACATAAATTGAAATGTATGTAAACTAGTCTTCACTAGGTTGGATCAGTTTAGTGCAGCTCGGAACAGATCTTGCAATACATCATTTACATCATTTACACTCTCACCTCCTGTATGAAACGCACACACAAAAAAAATCCTGTTTGTCTACTTTTAGGCAACATAAGGCAACACAGCATAGCATGTCTATCCACATGACCGACTGCCCCAAGGTATGAACATTGTTTACGGGCTTGATGTGGTTCTCAGAGACTATGTATGTTGTTGATACAGTCTTTACCATTAATAAGACAAGACGCATATCCAAAAAAATGTGCATCACTGCTGTTAAATGTAAGAGTTGCAAACAGTGCACTGAGGAGAAAAGCATTCACGGCAAGATGAGCAGCTGGTAATTGGCCATAATCGCAACATACAAGTCCTGTTACTTCACACCCATCAGATTAGTTGCCTAGCAACGCATGGGATAAGTGTGTTGTCATGGAATTCTCTTTCCTCCAGTGGCCTCTAGATCAGTCCCCTCACTGGTGATGGACAAGAGACTTCTGCGTAGGAGAGTATACCTGACCAGTGATCCCAGTGTTTTATGCTTTGTGAAGAGACCTCAGGAGAAATTAGTGGTGTTTATGTGTAGTGGAGACAGTATAGTGTCACTGTGGTAATAAATCCTACATGCTCAGCTGCTCCTTTAGCATTAAGTGGACCTGTTTACCCTGTGCACAGTAGGAGTTTAAAAACAACTAAAATCAATTTGATGATTTTATTTGCTTTTTATTTATTTCCATCCAAGGCTGTCAATTTCAGACTACAAGAAGTAATTCAAACCCTGATAAGCTTTGACATCTGTTCAGTCTATAGCAATGTAATAACTGTGTGTTTGTGTGTGTGTAAAGAAAGTATTTCTGTTGCATTTAACATAGAGGCAAGATAGCAGCAAGACTGAGAGACAGACTGAAGATCCCAAGACACCAATAGCAACCATGGTGTTCTGGCAAGACTCCCAACCTTTATCATGAAAACCCTATTTCCTAATTGACATTCCTCACCTCTCCGCTGTGATAGCTTATGTGTGAACGAATGTCCTGGCACTAACAAGCAACGGACGCCCAAAAGTTAGACCGGAGGACTGTGATCAGAAGGTGACTTGTTTGAATTCATTGTTCAGGTCAACTCATGTCCCTGTTGCCACCTGACCTGGATAAATGGAGCGATATGATATAAATGTCTAAACCAACATTCCTGCATCCCCAGTCAAACGTTGAAATCCACCCATCTCTCTCTCTCTCTCTCTCTCTCTCTCTCTCTCTGGTCCCATCATGCTGAAGTTAATCCTGATTATGTACGCTGCCTAACTGGTGCAGAATGAGACCAGGGCTAATGCCATTTTAACCAGAAACATTTCCAAAAAGCGCACCTTTTGTTTCAATATCTAATCATGTTTCATTGCTTTGTGTTTTCATAGGCGTATGATGGTATCAATTAACTGACTGAAAAATGTGATTCCATCCAAAATCAGCCTACTGTGACATTTCACTGCAGAGGATGAGCAGAATACTGTCAGGTTTCGAAAAACACTAAGGCCAAGTATTTCACACCTGTGTTGCTATTGTGTGGGAGAACAGTAGAGCGATAGCCACAACCCCCAGAGATGACGGTTCATCGCAACTGTGCATTTTTGACAAAAGCAGTTCTCAATTTCATTATGACATTCATGTTATGACGTGGGATCCCTCAAAGATCCCTAGATCCCTTCACCCCTTCATGCACCTGCGTCTTCATATTTGTTTGAATGTCATAGAAGCGCATTAAAGTATCCACGTATTCATTTTTATCCAGCTCGTACACATTTACTGTACTTCAAGATGCGTCGGCGCTGGGATATGTGGAGGTGCTCTGCACTAGTTCCAGCCAGGCAATAATTGCTGTGTGAATTGTGGCGTGTTGCTCCGTTGGATGAAACGGATAACTGACTGACCTAGTCTCTGCGCTATAATTCCTCAGTGTGTTGCAGTGTGAAAGAGGCTTAAGCGGAAGAGAAGAATGGGAATTGTTCCCACTGTTGCGCCGCTGTCTGCTTACTCTGTCTCTCTCCTTCTCTTTGTCTCTTACTCTCTGCTGTTGTCTCTTCTCCTCCAAATCGCGGAGGACCTACGAGACAGGTGCTTTGGCGTGGTTCCAGCTGCACGACGTTCCTCCGTTCATTTGAAGTCTTCGCCGATCCGTGATACGTTGGATGCGTTTTTATTATTATGTACTTGAACACACCGCTCTCCCCTTCTTTCTCCGTGTTTATTATCTACTGGTCAGCTCTCTCTCTCTCTCTCCCTCTCTCTCTCTCTCTCTGTCTCTCTCTCTGTTGCTCTGTTGCTCTCTCTCTCTCTGTCTCTCTCTCTCCATCTCTCTATCTCTCTCTGTCTCTCTCTCTCTCTCTCTACCCCGACTTTGCTCTCTCCATCTTTTACACACACACACACACACACTCTCTCTTTCTCCATGTTTATTATCTACTGGTCTGCTCCCTCTCTCTCTCTCTCTCTCTCTCTGTCTTTCTCTCTGTGTGTGTCTCTCTCTCTCCCCCTGTGTCTCTCTCTGTTGCTCTCTCTCCCTCTCTCTCTCTCTCTTTCTCTCTCTCTACCCCAACTTCTCTCACACACACACACACACACACACTGGCCCTCAGCTACTGTACCCAGGTGTGTTCCTCTCTGGGTGTGTGCAGTACATATGCAGTTCCTTGAGACGCATTTAGACACCTGTCAGTGTGTGTGTGACAGGTCCTTATTTTTCCACACATCTGTGGTGCTGCACAGATGTGACACAGCGCAGCACTGATGTGACCTTGAAACGGTCAAATTGTCTTGAAACAGACAAGCTCAGTCACAAAGACACGGCCGAACTACCACAGACAGTATTAGAGTCAATCCGAACTCTAATAACTATGTTGAACTGTGAGAGTCTTTTGGGTGGCATGGGTGCAGTGACTGGGTGCAGTGAGAGTATTGGGTGCTGAGGGTGAAAGGTTGTAGACTCAGAAATGACAACTCACCTAATCTCATGGAGTGGCAAAAAAAACTGCAACCATAAACCTTTATAAATAAATATAATAAAAGTGATTCCGATGTCAAGCCCAAACAACATTTTTCAAAAGCAAGGTCATCGTCACCAATGTTTCTATCTGTAATTAAAACAAAAGATCCCCAGGATTGATGTGTTGTTCATAAATAGTATTGAACTATGACCTCTACGTGTTGGACGGACGGAAGACCAAGGATAAAAATGTGCCTGACATCATTACAATGCCAACAGAACCCTCATCTGTGGAAAGACTGTGATGCTTCCTTAATCATTTGACCATAGTGTGTTCTGTGCATATTTCTTTGCGATCTCAAACTGTACAGTTACGTCAAATCACAGCCTTCCATGAGAGCCAGTAGCTGTGCATCGACACGTTATATGAAATAGATTCTAACTAAGTGGATAAAGCCTGCATGAGAGACTCTGCTCATCTTGCTCAGATCCTCTTGATTTCTTATGGTGAAAATATTAGCCAATCAAATCTAACGGTTCCCTAATCGCATGGACAGAACCCTTCAGGCAGGGAGAGTGTAGTACAGTGTGTGTGTGTGTGTGTGTGTGTGTGTGTGTGTGTGTGTGTGTGTGTGTGTGTGTGTGTGTGTGTGTGTGTGTGTGAGAGAGAGAGA
>OMKK01058897.1:5897-22521 GCA_900302305.1 Polymixia japonica
ACTGCAGAGACACAAGCAAACGCTCACAAACACACACACACACACTGCTCCTTACTTGATAATAATACATATCATTGACAACTGTTCTGTCACATCCGAGTCATGAAAAACATCATTGTTGTTTTAATGGAAATCCAGTCCTGGCTGTGCTACTCCCTGATGTGTTGCTAATATTAATGTTGACCCGTGTGTGCATAGTTGGGGCCTGGAGTGTGCTGTGTGCTGGTCACCACAACAACAGAGTGAGGGCCTGTGATGTGTATGGCTGTGGGGCTTTCAACTCCAGAAGGTGATATTGTTATTAATCACACTGTGCTATCTTGAGTAGCGTATTTTAATAATTACAGTCATTTGTCAATAATAATGAAGTAAAGAGTTAGGCGGTTCATTGTTAAATCCGCTCTCATTAGATTTACGCTGTGCCCTCAAAGCCGATCTTTTTTTAGGTATTTAAACCAACCTGATATTTCTGTTGCCGTTGCAACTAAATAGAACTTCTAAAACTGCATAATTTTTTGCTTTAATGTTTAATTAATTTAAGGCCGCCGTAAATTAATCATAGCTGCGGCAAATTAGTAAAACAAATGAGTTATTTAACACGCCGTTATAATGCTAACTCGGCGCTGTCGTGTCTGTGGCTGGTCCGACAGGCACGAGGACCTCCACAAAGCGGTGGACCTGGTGTGTGACGACTACGGTGTTGTCAACGCCCCCTTTTCAGGCTCCTTGGCGGGGCCTGTGGGCCGAACGGGTCACGGTGGCAGATACGACGGGGTCAAACTCCAGAATGACGGTAGGCACGGCGATTCCCAATAGCGTTCTTCCGTCTTAAGAACGCTTGGAAGTGTACGTAGCAAAGTGTGATTGATGATCGGAGGTTTGTTAATGCGTGTGTTAAAATATCTCTAAAATATTGTCCACAAAGGAGTTAAGGTACATACCACCTTGAAAAGTGCCGATTATTGGTTTTGATTCTGTATATAGTTTGTGGTTTCGTTTTGTATCATTCGTTTGTATCAATCAAAGGTACTTGTCAAAGGTTTCTTGTCATTTACACCTATCTAATTTATCTCATTTTGTGTTGTTTCTGTCTTTATGCTAAAACAAATGTACTGACAATGCCTCTAATGTTAAATTCAGGATTTAGTCATGTTTCTGCCATTTATATTGAAGAAAAAGTTGCGCCTCCCTGGTTCAAAGCCTATCTACAGTTTCCAATAATAATTAGCCTTTTCACCAGCGTGGAGCGCACACTGCTTCTTGTTGATATACAGCACAGTGAACCAGACCTTAAAACGTATGCTTTATTAAACCACCCTAACCTCCTTCTGCTTTCCTTGGGAGTAATTCCGGTAATCTATAGTATGTTCGGGCCATGCCGGGGCAGGGGTGAGGCTAGGGTTTCAGTGCAGAGGCGGTAGGTACGGACGTAGAGAGGAAGTGATTTGGAGGGATTAGTCAAGGTGCTGGAGAGTCCTGTGAACTCCTCGTTGCCTCTGACACCGGGACCTAGCTCCGTGTGAAACCCCATCAAAGGCTGCTAATGTATAATGATCTCTGCTAAAGGCCGTCATTAACAGTGAAAAGCCGTGCATCATTTGTGTGTGTAGTTTCGGTGCCTCTGCGCGCCTGTGTGTGCCCGTGTAAATGTACGTCCATATGCTTGCGTGTCTGTGTGTGTGTGTGTGTGTGCGTGCGTGTGTGTGCCTGAGTGAACTTGCGTGTTTGTGTGCTATACAGTAAGTGTGTGTGTGTTTGTGCGTGCGCGCGTATTACGTGTGTACGTGAGTGTATATTCTGAGTCGCATCCTGCGATGATGAGACACCAGAGTGACGAGTAAACATCATTATTCCTCAGCCCCCCCTCTCCCTCTAATTGAACTATTATGAGAAGAATGCATGTACTCCCTGCTCCTTTCATCTTCAGGTAAACCATAGACATGATTAGGACACCATAGAGACACATTACCTCTCCATGATATCCCATCAGCACTAAGATGTTGATTCATTAGCTGCTCATAGGATTTAATGACGCCATCCAGTTTTTTTTCTAGATTAGCCTACTTCAAGGTTGTTTGTTCCCAAGTTCCCAACTAGTTGAACTCTTGACCCCAAGTTAAAAGTGAAACATGTAACATTTTCTAATAATATAATTAATTATATCGTATAAATCTAATATAATTATATTATATTTTTTCAGGAAAAGCGACAACTAATGAGCACATTACCCATACAGGGGAATGAATAAGACATTATATGGCAGTTATTATTTCTGTGACTTTATAAAGCAAGTTTTCCCCCGGGTCTGTAGCACAGTCTGCCGTTAAAAAAAAGTGTCTGCTTGAGACGTGTACAGAATGGAGGACAAAAAGTCAAGGGACCGTAAACACTAGAGAACGGGGCGGTTGTCGGAGGAAGCTATACGGTCGTGATTTCTTTAGTCAATGTGAAACGTCTTTTGTCGAACTTGTTTACCTTCCTCCAAGAAAGACAATGACTATTGTTCTTCAGTGAATAGCCACTTGGGCACCTACTATTCTTATCTGTTGAGTTGCCATGGAAGAATGAAGAATGGCTATACGTGTTCTCTTGAGCCGTTCCTGTGTTCTTATAGTTCTCACAGATGCACTGTATGAAAGAAAAGTAATATGAACTAAAAAAAAACAAAAGCTCTTTTTGAATTAGACTTAGCTTCTCAGTTCTGCTTTGTGTCCACTTCGCTGTTTCAAAGCAGCAACCTCTATCGAGAAAATGAAAAACATTCAACAACATTGAAATATGTCTCTAATACGGAGCTCCGTTACCATGACGTTGTACTCTGACATGAGTCATTACATGTTCACTGGCCAATGTGGGGCTCTGTACTCTAGCATCACAGGAGGTTATACTGTAAGTAAGTATTAGACACACAAGACGAGTCCGTCACGGACATGGCATATGGTAGGCTTGCATTGAGAAATAATTTCAAACATTATCTTTCAAACTTCCCTGAAGATATCTCCAGGGCATTTTACTCTAGTAACACAGTGGAAATGTTACGCATTGTAACTTTAAGTGACAAACATCAGCTTTGTCTTTAGTCATTCCAAGTTTTTAATGGTTATGTGTTCTCATGTATTATCTGTTTCTGTTTCGTCCAGTGCACTGTGTGAAGATCTTCAACATCCGTCCTTATCGTTACATCGGCCCAGTGTCCCAGGGAGAAGCCTTGGGATATCTGCTACCCCTGCAGGAACGGTTCTCTGGCATAACCTCACACATGGAGTTGCAAATGTGTGACGGCTCTGACCCCTCACCTTTCATATGACCTACAACCATTACCTTTCATGTAACCCTCTGACACCTCACCATTAATATAATAGCTTCCACCATTAAACATTTTTTTTTTTATACTTTAATACTTTTCATGACAGCTCTGGTACTTTAGCTTTCATACGACCTATGACCCCTAGCTTTGTCGCAACGCTTCACTATGACCTGCGACCTTTGACATGACACCTTCGACTCTTCACCCTCTGTCTGACCTGCAGTCTTTGACCTTATAGATGACACCTCCTACTTTTCAGCTTCCATATGACCTCCAAACCTTGACCTTTAACATGACACCTCCTACATGACACCCACCAAAGACTATCTATGTTTTACAAGCTAAATCAGTCAGGTATTAGAGGTATTACAACAATGATTTGCATCACATTGAATGTTATGACTGTTTTATGTTATATCATAAATCCTCAATACTCAACAAACATCATCATTGACATTTAAACAGTGACACATTTTTACCCAGGTGCAATTTAAAAAAATCCTCAGATTGCTAAAGTTCATGTGTCTAATGTGACAATAATTGTCTATTTTCACTCTTACAGCCTTATAATTTTAAATGCTTCTAATCCTCATTTTCTATCTCACCTAAAGGAGCATATTTTAACTCCTCTGTGTATTTTATCAGTAAATGTATTACTTTTTTTTTTTCATAATTTTACGCTAATGCTTTATCATGGTGCAAACAAAATACATTTAAATAAACGAAAGTGAGTTTTGTGTTTTAAATGAGCTGCAGTTTTCATTCCAACCGGGCAAAGGAGGAGTTGTTGGATGTGGACCAAATGTAATGAGCACATTACACCAAAAGATGGCGATGTCTCTCAACAGAATTGTTAGTCTTAGACTCAATCAATTTCTTCAATCAATTGCTCTTTTAAAAGGTGTGAACGATGTGTATGCAAAAAAAAGCCCAATAACAAGAGGGCTACTTACTTCGTCATTGAAATCATACAACATCTTTGGAAAAAAGCACAACCGGCTGTGATGCCCATAAATAATCAATGTGAATTCTGGTTTTCCTCAGAAAGACATTTTGTTAGGGTTGTAAACATATCACCCTTTTTTTAGGCTTGCTACTAGGTACAAAAAAGTTAATCTAGTTAAATTGTTTAAATAACTTTCTATAAATCCTCCACTTTGGCATCTGTGGGGAATCTGAAAGATTTAAGGACACATTTAACACATATGACTCGAGTCTTTTTGTGTCTCCGTGACTCCTGCAGGGAGGCTCATGTTATAAACTCCTCATAGGAGGTCGTGAGAAAATCAACCACAGAGATAAACACAAGTTCTTTGACAGATTGACTGAAGCCTGCAGGGGAGCGTGTTTTTCTGCTTTCTCGATTTTCTGTGAGATTTAATGCTATAGACGTGTCATTTCGCAAGTATGACAGGTCTGAGGTTCATATACTTTGAATACTTTAAATTGAAAACAAAACCCCATTTGGGCCAAATGAGGCAACCAAATAAATGTACCGGTGGGTGTGGCCTACAACAAAATAACCCATTATTTTTGTTTATCCAATCGTCAAACTATTCAGACATTTTCAGACATGCACTGTCGAGTCAGTTAAAAATTCCTTAAAGTTTGGATGAATGTGTGGAGTGATTGAATATTAGACATGGATACATAGACCTGCTGAATATATCAAAACGCCCAGACCCTCAATGGATACAGGGTCACTATGAAAACATGTCAGTTTCAAATGTTTGAAATAGTCAAATAGGCCTACAGTTATTTTTATTTATTAAAAAAAAACATGGTGCCTTTAAGCCTACAGTTGTCTATGTGGGTTTGAACCTTTTGGCTGAGGAATCCTGCTGCCTGCTGGTTTTATACAGTCAGAGGGGCTGGTCCATAGACCATCCCAGTTGTTCAAATGGGAGTAGGTGAGCTAGGATAGGCTGGGAGTTTGGTTGGAGCCGTCAGCAGGACGGGACAAGGCACAAGAGGGGAAAGAGGAGCGGACGGACTAACTCCCGGCCGACTGACTTGAACGCGGTACAGGAAATCTGACCGTTCACACGGAGAAACCAAATCGCAGTTGTCGCGCAATTTGAAGATTCGACCTGCGCGAATGACAAAAGCGTCGCTTTTGCGTAAACTTTCTCAATCGGGTTTGATCGCTGGTTGAAAAACCCACCGGGACTTTTTTGTTTTTTAAACGGAGACGCGCACAACAAGGGGACACCATGCCGCGGAGAACCGTGCAAGAAGTAACTGTGCAAGACGTCCAGAAGCGGAGGAATCCCAACAAACACTATGTAAGTCAACAAGTCCCACGCCTTTATTTTGTTATCGCGACTTTTGTCACAAAGGTAACGCATCAAATTTAGATGTTATGTTATTGCGACAGAACTTGGTGCGCATTTTGCTGGATTGATTGTCGGGCAAAGTAAAAACAAAGGGAGTATCAAATTACATCATACCGATGCAGCTGAAACGGACAGCCGTCCACATTCAGGCTTTGTTTCAGTAAGAGTTAGTTAGATACATTCCCTGATGTTTAGAGGTCTTTGTTAGACCTTTGTTAGACCACAACATCTGGAATAGATCAGGCCTAAACAACTGTGTGTTCTTCATGGTATTCAAGAATTGTGCTGGAAAACGGATAAAATATCATTATTTTTAATTATTTCAGTAGGTTTGAGCCAAACTCAATAGCCAATACGTTTAATCTCTCTCTGCCTAGACAGCCTGAGGTCGTCGTTGCTGTTTAGGATGTCATTAAGGAGTATTTACATATAACTGGTCCATGTGACCTATGACCTACAATCTCCATAGGCTGCAGCACTAATAGTGCATACCTGTTTAACAATTAATACCATGTAAGTAGTTAGGGGTTGATACTGATGTTGAGTAGTTGATGTGCTAGGTCATGGTTAGAAGTTGAGGGGTGAGTGAAAAATATGTTTCACATTAAAATTTGGATGCGGGGGGGGAAACTCAGAAGGTGGCATCACGTGGGTGCCATCCAAAAACTACTCAGATGTGGGTAGATTCCAGAGAATATCTTCATAACCAATCATAGGGAAATCAATCATGGCTTTCACTAGTGATTCCCTGATAGCGGAAGCAATAATGATTGCGGTTCAGATTCAGACGCCTGACTTTATCTTTCCGTCTGGCTCCAGTTTACATGGAGGCATACATACCTGCAGGCATCTGGCATCCACGAGCAGGAAACACACATTCTTACATGACACAGTTCCTAAGTTCATTGATAGTACCGTGTACACAAAGCCTTGGAAACGTGTTTGAACAAGGGAATGGCCTAACGGTTGCGAGGGCAGAGCACATCATGCAGCATGTGTTGTGACTTTTAAACCAATGTATATACTGTATATATAACATATTTTTATATAAACATTGTTAGATATTTTACTATGGCTTCAGAAAGCATTCATGATGATATACTTGCAGCTTAAGTCTCAAATAAATGTTATTTAAAATCTTTCTCAACAGTTAATAAATTATGAGTTGCACATACAAGTGCCTGTACATAAAGAAAAGCCAAGGTATTTGAATGGTTAACACTAATTCAGACAGGCACAAAAAGTAATGCAATCTTTATGTCAATTAGAGATGACAGGCGCTAATCCTATGATTAGCCCATTAAATTGACTGCATTCATATAGCGCTTTTCTAGTCTACCGACTACTCAAAGAGCTTTACAATTTATGCCTCACGTTCACCCATTCGCACACACTCACACCATGCAAGGCACCAACCTGCTCGTCGAGAGCAGTTAGGGGGTTCAGTGTCTTGCTCAAGGACACTCCGACTTGCTCCCAGGAGGAGCCGGGGATCGATCCAGGAACTACTTGGAATTACTAGATGACCCACTCTACCTCCGGAGCCGCTGCCCCATTACCACAACAATGTCTCCACAGGCATATATCTCTACCACTTCAGGGGCTCTGTTTTGAATTAGTACCTTCATCGCAATGGGGGGAGTAAGAAAGAAGAAGAAGAAGAAGAATGTGGGATGAGGCAAATTGAGGGATGTTTTTTCTCATTTTGATAATCTGGTGATGCTGGACTGTGTGTGGGGGAACAGAATGTCAAAAAGACAAAGGAACACCTCTCACTTTCTCTCCAATTGGAAGCAAAAACAATAGAGCCTTTTTCATTCTCTGCGAACAGTGGGAGGCAAATGTGGGCGATTTTGCCTGCAAAACTCAGTTCGTCTTCCATGAAGTCCATATTGGACACACATTTTATTTAGACTGCACACAGCGAGGGACGCTGCCAATTGCCGAGCGCGAGTGAGTGTTGGTCCTGCGCTTGCAATCTGTGACATCGGATACGTGGCGTGTGCACGTGCGTTGCCGTGCACGTGTTGTGTATGCGTGCGTCTGCCTGCACCCCGTGCGTGTGTAGGAATGACGACTGGGTTGATGAACCGACAGACCTTAACGCTGTGAGGGTTAGTGTTGAGGGACATGGAGTTCTGGAGGTCCTGTGTCTCCTCCATCTGTCTGTGTATATACTGGTTCAATCGGTGTTATATTAGACTTCTGGTACTCTCTTTACACACATAGGCCTAAACCTTCGGAAGACTCTGGCCAGCAGGGATGTCATTAGGAATGCTGAAAGCAGGAAAATGTCAAACCCCCATTCGAAATTACCGTGAGCTAACTGTCCAAAACAACTGAAAAAATGCGTCCCTGAAGAAATTTTATAGAGATATGCAAGTATTTTAGTGCTAGGGAGAGTCTTGTTAGCCTAATGAACTTCGATAGGTATACGTGGTATGGTGATAATTTTCCTTTTCCATCTAAGAGCCATGGTGGGATTGTTGCCTTCTGTAGGCCCCAACCTTGTTTACCTGTATGGGCCTTGTAATGGCAGTTTAGAGGGCTGATTTGTATTATTTACTGCAAGCTGTAGCAAAGTTCAGCTCATGTATTTTGCTTTCAGTTGTTTTCACTTCACTACATGCTATATGCATCATGCTCATTCCTGATGTGAAGACTGTTTAGACTACTTACTTTTACAAAATGATTGATGGCACACAATTTACTATTGATGTTCCAAAAGTTATTGCGGGTAATTAAAGTCTTTTGTTGATCTTAAAGATGCTCTACAGGATCGTATAATTTCAACCGCTAGTAACTAAAATGGCACTGCGGTGGGTCCCTGTCTCGTGCTCGTTGCAGTCTGCGCATGTCAGTGTGTGTGTGTGTGTGTGGTGTCAGTGCGCTGACCTGGGCACCACCCTGCAACCCCAATGCCCCAATGACATTCAGGTGAATGCTGTCAATCAAGTAACAAGTCACGTCAGCTGACAGCTTGGGGAACATGGCGGCCTAAATCTTACACCGAGATTCCGATTCCGTTGCAGAATGAGGTAAAACTAGGATGCAGTTTATAGATTACATCTGCTAGAACTATACTTTGACCGTCCTGGATAGCCATATTTGTCAACAACTTGTTCAGCCTCTTTAATATTTAAGAGACATTGAATGATGAACTTAAGGTGACCACCCCCCCCCAAAAAAAAAATAAAAAAAATGTACATACCATTTTGGAATGGAAGACTTTTTATTCCATGAGGTCAGCCTCCCAGATAGCCTACAGAGCTCTCTACAAGTGGACCATATTTGACTCCAGTGCCCTGAGAGAGAGAGAGAGAGAGAGAGAGAGAGAGAGAGAGAGAGAGACCGGTGAAGGTCTGGGATTGGGGCCAACAGAAGCATTCATCCAGACACAGCTAACCACCAGGGAGTTTCCGATCACCTCCCTGCCTCTCCTCTTCTCCTCCTTTTGGAAGGAAAAAATACTTAAGTGTTTGTTCGAATTGAAAGCTGGCCAACAGACTGTAATGATTAGGTTAGATGACGACAGTGGCTCTGATGTTTCATGCTGGCTGACCTGCGTCAGGCTTTGATGATAAGGATGGACAGTTGTACACGCACAGGACGACGTCTGCGAAGTTCACTAGCGATACGAAGCTGAACAGCAACGTCCCTCTTTTCAGTTAAAACTCTTGGGATGTTTATTAATGTAGAGCAAGGTATGGTATTATTAAGAAGCGTTCATGTGTACACGTCTGCACGTGTCTCTTTTGCCTCTCATTGCCTACTAACTTTGTCCTTGCGTACATAAATCATAACGCATCACACAATACATCGTCACACTACGAAACCACTGCAGTCGCCCAACCACAACACACCTGACAACACAACAAAACACAGCACAAAAACAATAGAAAACCAAACAAAGTGAGACAATTGATGTGCCTTCATGTACCTTTAACATATAAACACTTTTCTCATCTATTTAATTTCTTAATTAGTACCCCCCCCTTCTATTTAACATAAGTTCCTACAATGTTGCTTTAACCAACATGTCCATCCGTTCTTTGAACCCTGTGGCTTTTCTAGTACATAAGGACCAGCCTGAGCACTGCCACCGTACCCATACACAATATTCTGAATTGTCTTTTAGTAATGTGACGGGGTGTCCTAGGGGTAGAAAAGTCATCCTCAACCAGAAGGTGCTGGGTTCGATCCCCCGTGTGGTCATACCTGTTGAAGTACCCTTGAGCAAGATACTGAACCCCTACCTGCTCCAGGGGATTTGGGGGAATGTTCTTCACTCATTGTAAAGATAAAAGCGTCAGCTAAATGCCAAAATGTAAATTATTAACCTTAGACTTGTCACCCATCTGGGTGTTTTGGGGTATAGACAGACATAGGAATAGTCTCAAAGCACAAGTAGTTTGATGTCTGACACCAAAGTCAGCATAGTCATATATGCTGCATAAGCATGATGACTTCCTTTTTCACAGGAAGTGATGATGTGCGTAGACGGGGAAGTGATATCATAGGATATTCCTGTTGCATTTCAGAGAAAGGATGATGACTGTCCACCACCTGTTCTTGTCTCTAACCTATTGTGTCATACCAAACCCGCTACGTCTCTGTCCCCACGAGTCAGGACTGACGTCTGCAGGGTTTTGGTTATTGGATATTCAACGATAATGTCAGTTTGCTGGATTAAATGCCCCAATTACATTTTATTTTCTTTGTGTTGCAGGTTTACATCATCAAAGTGTCCTGGAGCGATGGCAGCACAGAAATTATTTACAGACGCTACAGCAAATTCTTCGACCTGCAGGTGAGTGTGTGAGCGAGTCTTTGTGTATTTGTGTGTGTGTGTGTGTGTGTGTGTGTGTGTGTGAGAGAGAGAGAGAGAGAGTGTGTGTATGTATGTGTGTATTTTAGGGGACAAAGTCTGGGGCGGGGTTTAAAGCATCTGCCAGTGAAGACACACACAAGGCGCCGTCACAGTTAAACACACAACACCGTCCCCTTGGATACCCAGTGGTTGAGGCCAAGCTCTCCCTGCTCCGCCCACGTGACTCTGATAATTACACCGTGCGCGAGAGAGGAGTCGGAAAATGCCCCTATGAAGTTAATAGGGGAGAGTAATGAGTTCGACGACCGCGCTGATGACCACAGAAATGTCTGAACCGTTCTCGAGCGTCACGCTGGCAGCATGTCACGCAGGGAGGAAATCTCATCAGTATCATAGTTACACTTCCTCTTCTGTAATGGACCCAGTCTAGGGATGCAGAGCGTGGTCTACAGGAGACCCCTGAGCACATCCCCTTTTAATGAGCACATATTCAGTTTAGTCACAGCGCACTGTCAACCCTAATTGGATTACGTTCCTTTTAATTGATCGGGATGACCGGATGGTCCAGGCATGACCAATGGAATAAAGTTCCGTAACATAATAATGATAATGCATCTAGGTTTTCGGAGACTGTAAATGTAATGTTAACTGGAAAGATACAAACTATCCATCTCGATGCTAATTTCATTAAGTTAATTCAAGCCTGGAAAAACTGCCAAGGGTTCAATTATATACTTGGTCTTGAAACGCGCTGCAGTTTTGAATCATGACACCTTTCCTCGTTGTTGAGGCCTTGCCAAAGTAATTTTCCATTTATAGCTAGTGACAAGGATGTCTTTGGTTTGAATTACGTGGTTGCTGTTCATCCTGTATTGACAATATTATTAAAAAAAAATCCATAAACAGGTATGAGACGGAGACATATTTTACCGAGGAAGTTGCAGTGGAGTATTTTCTGTCTATAAGCCGTCGAATCGCCTGCACGATTCGCCAGTGACGTCACTGACGAGCTGGCGGTTCAGTGGTGTTTTGAAACAGATGCGCATGTATGAATACCACCGACTGAGTCAGTCGATATTTTCAGCCACGGGCATTCCTGGCTGTCGTTCGGCCCTCCTGTGCCGTTCAGCTGCTTCCTGCTGTGCTGATAGCCCGTGGGTGCGATCTCAGTCACGAGGGAGATGTAGATAAACTCAACTTGACAAATTACAGGCCGATCTCTTATCTCCCGTTAGGTCTGGCAGGTATGAAACTATCCCAAGGCTTTCCCATCTCCGGCCGAGACAGAGAACGTGTAGCTGTTACACTGAACATTGCATCACCTTTACCTTGATTAAGGGATTATATATCATTTAGATGCTATTTTTATTTTGTCAACAATAAGTCAACACTAGTCAACACTATTATTCTCAACATATAGTTGACATACAGAGACATATTGTTGAGTCATTCAGCTTATTCAGTTATAATGTCTCTCTCTCTCTCTCTCTCTCTCTCTCTCCCTCTCTCTACTATATCAGTAATCTCGATATTATTCTGTTAATGTCGGTTTCCTTATTTTGTGAGACACCGGATCAGAATCACTTTATTTGCCAAGTAAAATAAACCGATAATAAAGGGATAACGGGTTTAAGAGGCGATGCGAGACACACAAAGACCCTCATTTATCAGACTATCTTCAGATCAAATTGGATCTTAAAACGCGCATGCGCTCATTTCGCCGCAAATGTCGGCGTTCATCAATTCCGTCTTTGTCGTAGCCGTGAGATCAATCTCACGTCTGATCGGGAAACGTGTACGCTCATTTCAAGGAGCTCTATAGTTGCATTAGAATTGGAATTATAGAACACTAAAGTTCCTCATTGTTGTGACAAAGCATAATTTCTTTGCAAATGCTATTTTTATGGCAGCCTTTGATGCTACTTTTAAGATGCCAAACAAGACATCTTCTTGTCAGTACTCTATGACCTATAACGTCAACCTCAAATTTTGTTTTCTTCTTAGACCTACTTGCATTCACAATTGAGTGTGTTGTACGTAAACTATATATATATATATATATATAAATACTCAATATTTTGCACATGCTACTCATCAATGCCAGCGTCTACGATGTAATTTGCGCTCAAGAGAAAGTATCATAAGTCAGAGTGTCTTAAGACCAATTCAACGGCAGATTCTGAGCTCCTTCTCACGATAGCTTGACGAACGAGGTCACCGCGCAGGTACTCTACACTCCGTTCCTCTACACTCCGTTCCTCTACACGCCGTTCCTCTATTCTTTCGCTCTGTTCTATTCTTCCCACCTCGTCCTCCCTTTTTATCCCCGCTGCTCTCATCCCCCCCGCGTCATGCTCTCCTCTCAGTCTTTTTCACTCTTCTTGCCTTTTGGCGTAGGGATGGTTGGAATGAGCGGAGAAAGGCTGTCAGCAAATGTGAGATGAACCGTCCCTGTTCACACTCTAACCGCAAAGCCAGACAGGAAGTCTTATTCATCACATCCTGTCGGGGGGGGTGGGGGTCCAGGCAGATGATGTTAAACCACGGCTCCATAGTTGTGCGTGGCCGCGGGCTGGAGCTGACTCACACAGAAAAATACTTTCTGAACTCAGTCCATATTCTACACTGTAGATAATTCGGTATTCTTGCTGAACTCTTTGGCTGTAATTGAATGTTTTTTTGACTTAGTGCGCACTTCTTTTGTAGTTAGATTAGACACCGTTTTTCAGTTTTCTTTTTAACAACCTAAATCCAGGTCAGCTAGTTATACTAAACAGACAGCGATCCGGACAAAGAGGGAAGGAAAACAAAGAGATTGTGTCATTAGATAACAAAACTCACATTCCTTCCCCTTTATTAGACGTAGGGGTTATGGTATATTAGCTAGCCCGGTAATGCCTCGCCTTCCTCCTCAGATCAGAGGAGTTACCTGTTGATGAAGGTAGTAAACATAAATAGCCTAGCATTAACTCCACCATATCAAACACATACTTGAGAGCACTGCATTATGGGTGCTGTCTTGTTTGTAATTACAGATACACTGTCTGTCTGACAGCACACGCCCACTGAGACTGCTTGACGAGGAGCCAGAAGTTCTTAAAAGCTACCGATCCGAGATACGTCTGATAGCACCACCTCTGTGTTGACCTCGTCGTCCCAGCCAGGGTTTATTACCCAACGTAGCATAAGGAGAAGCTACATCCTTTGCGTCGGCAGACGTTTACGTTACGTCCACGGAGAGAACGATAACTTTGAGTCAGCGTTTATTCATGCGTGCATAAAATGTGTTGAGTTGCGCAATCTATTGTGAAAGCCTTTCAGCGTTGAGCAAACTAGAAACAGGACGAGCACAAATCAATTTGAATTTTAACAGAACAAAAACAGGGGTGGTCTTTGGACCCTGCGCTTTAGTGTGATGACCTTACAACAAACTGACTGATGTGTTACTTCAGAAAGATGGAAAGTACAGAGATGTTTTGCCATGTGATTATCCTGGTAGCTTTGCGATTGTATTTCCATGCCACCAAGTGCGGTTTCCATGCTTGTACACGTGTCCATTTAACTTCGCGCAAACCCAGGCTTCCAGCTTTCAACAGCCTTTCGAATACAAAAACTCTTTTTTTTTTGTTATGCTGTAATGTTGTATACAGTCCAATACATTGATGCTGGCCCCTTCAACTTCACACAGCTGTCACATATTCTCCGTGTGAAGTCATTATTTATTTTATTTTAGGGGTTTTTTTATGCTGAGAGCAGTGGGGATGCTTGTTGTGATGCATTTCCTATTACTGCACAATAAGCTGGCAATAAACCTCACCGACATGCTTGTGCAATGCATTTTGGTCTGGAAGCGATTTCCCATAACATGTGTTATTACTTAAAGGAATACACCAACTTTCCGGGAAATTCGGCCTTTGGACAACTTACCGATGAGAACGCAGAGGCGAAAGCCATCCACGTAGCTCCGTTAGATTGTTTTCTCTGGTAACGGATGCTAACACTTTAGCATGTGTCATGTTAGCACACAGCTTGCAGAGTTTGAGCGCTACCTCCTGCGTTAAATTCCTTAAACACGTGCAATACGAATGTATAAAAACCTATATTTATTCATATTTATTCTAGAGTGTACATACCTCATACCCAGTTCATAGCCTTAGCCCTCCCATTGCCTCCAGCTCTTCATAGCCACATAATTTATAGTTATAGTTTTCTAATAACTGTGTAAATACTTGCTTGTTAGCTCTTCTTGTTAATACTTGTAAATACTTTGCTAATATGGTGTTGATTGATCATGCCCTTATGTACCAACCTCACCAAGGCACTTTCCTTGTATGTGCAAATATACTCAGCAATAAAAGGAATTCTGATTCTGATTCTGATTCTGAAAGGCAGACCAGTGAGTTAGGAAATTAAGTCAAAGTCAAGTCAAAGTGTTTATCGTCATGTGCACATTATAACACAGGGTCATTCTGAGCAGTGAAATTCTTAAGAATACCTAAAAACTCAGTGTGCTCTGGAAGTTAACACAGCCCAACAACCTGTTCACAGTAACTCTGCTAACAGCTGACGATGAGGTCATGGTGCAAAACCCTTCCCTGCCGAAGTGTCTTTGAGCTCAACGCTTAAAATCCTTTATCAGCCTTTCCCGGGGGCGCTGGTTTGACCTCGCCATCTGAGGAGGGCAAGCGAAAAGAGAATTTCCCTACAACGATAAATTGTCACTTCAACATTAAGAGAGAGCTGAGAATTGTCACTGTGGTTGTATAAAATGGTCTGTTTGAGCGTGCCCTAAGTGCTTTTGATAAGAGAGTTGCCTGTATTGTAGACAAAATGAACCTAGATAAGAATGTACAGTAGCTAGACTGGAACAAGCAGCCCGATGAAGACTTCCACTGAAATCGGAGAGAGAGCGGACATTGTTCCAGAGCCTGGCAAATTCAATAGTGTCTGGTGCCTCTTTATAAGGTCTTTGTTGGGAGACTGGCTGATGTGGTCACAAAGGATATGGACTAGACAAATAATAGCCCCTTGGGAAAATACATTTGTCTCTCACCCAGCAAGAATTTGTCAAATAAAATGACAGCGTTTGAAGGCACAGTAGTTTGAAGTTCAAGTCTGAAGGAACAGTATTACTGCATGTGCTATTTGGGAGTAGTAATAAACTGGTCATGTTAAGTGGTAACAATAGGAAGTTCCGTTCCACTTCCTGTGATGTCATTCTCCTGCGGCTACGAATTAATCTATCGACGTGTTTGCAGATGATAAATACATTATAATCAATGGCCCATGCTTTCTGATGGATGTGCGGACAACCAGCAATACGTCGTACTACATACTACGTTCAATTTAAGTTTTAATAGAGTCAATGAATAAAATTGTCTTCTAACAGTCTGAATTGAAGGTTTCACGCGGCTTTATTGCTGTTCAATCAGTTTGCGGTGTCAACAAATGTGTATTGAATCAGTTTTAATAGCAACCGTTATGATGCTGACTCGGCGATCGTTTCCTTTTCAACACAGCGGGGAATAATTAAGCGAGCGCACTTCAATACGGCGTACCATGACCACGTGAGGCGGCTAGGTTCTGTTCCTCCGTAGTCCGTCATCCTCTCGCCTGTGAAGCATGAATATTTGATGCTGTGTACATGATGTAACTGGCTGCTTGACATCTTTGCTCCATCCAGATCCCTTTTTTTTTTTTTTTTTTTTTTGCCTTTGAGCGGCTCTGATTACAGAGTAGATGCAGGGTAGAGAGGAGAGTTAAAAAGACACAGACTGGGTGTGTCGCTGTCATAGTGAGACGCATGGGAACAATTACAGTATGTGGGGTATTGGCTTTCTGTCTCTCTCTCTCTCTCTCTCTCTGTCTCTCTCTCTCCCCCTTACCACCTCTCTTGCTCTCTCTCTCTGTCTCTCTCTCTTCTCTCTCTCTCTCCCCCTCTCTCGCTCCCTCTCCCTCTCTCCCCCCCCCCCCTCTCTCCCTCCCCCCCCCCCCTCTCCCCCTCCTCTCTCTCTCTCTCTCTCCCCCTCCCCCCCTCTCTCTCTCTCTCTCTCTCTCTCTCTCTCTCTCTCTCTGTCTCCCTCCCCCCCTCTCTCTCTCTCTCTATCTCTCTCTCTCTCTATCTATCTCTCTATCTCTCACTCTCTCGTT
>OMKK01058899.1:0-10582 GCA_900302305.1 Polymixia japonica
AGAAAGAGAGAGAGGAGGAGAGAGAGAGAGAGAGAGTGGGTGGGGGGGGGAGAGAGGGAGAGAGCCAAACGTAAGTAAGTGAGTCAAGAAAAAACACAGGTGATTAGCATGCAGCTATCACCTCATATTATGTCCACCTCATATGTTTGGAATTAGACATGAGAGGTCATTTTCTGTGTCTCTCTACCCAACCGAAAACGTAAAGCAAGGAAAAACGACAGGCTTCAACATTATGATCTGAGAAGCAACTACCTTGTTTAGACCGGATTTCGATTTGGCTTTAACACCCAAGGCCGAACATTATCCGATGATAAAACGTGGTGAATGACCATAGCGTGCTCGCTCGCAACAGAAGCGTCCCGTCTGGGACCGTCAACAGCCAGTGAGCAAGTTTATCAAGGTCATAGCCAGCTGTCAACGTCATTTAGCTTAGCTTGCGCTGTTTTCAAAAAACGACTCAGTAGTTAGGAGCGCGTGGCTCATAGCCACAAGAAGCCAGGCGATAACACCGGTGTCCAACCATGAGCCACGGAGAGCCCCGTGTATGCAGGCTTTTATTTCAACCAAACACTACACCAGCTTGAATCACTAATTACTTCCCTCCTCCCTGGTCGAAGATGTGCTAATTCGTAAAAAATAACCTGGCGTAGCGATCGGCCGGGATGAAAGCCTGCACACACGCGGGGCTCTCCGTGGCACATGGTTGAGTACCGCTGTAATAGATGTATAAAATGTGTCTTTATTTATGTATAATGACGTAGTGCAAGGAGGAGAAATACAAACACAAGCCAGGGAGGAACATTTTCTTTTTAACAAGACAGAAACACATGTTCCGTTATAGTTAGATCAACACACAGCTGTAACCGTCTCCACTAAAAATACCGGGTCCAAATCTGTCTCCTGAACTACCTTGAACCTTTGATGATTTTAAAGTCCGTATAAATGGACATTCAGAGATTTGTTTCTAAACACATTATACATATTACAAAATAATTGCTGAAAACATGTGAAAAGACTGTGAACTATGTAGCGTTGTGTAATTAGACCGTTAAACTGAAGCCATACTTGGCATGACCCCCTCCCCAAACACTATATAACAACAATAGCATCCGTAGTCCTCCCGCTCAATCACTTCCTACTTCCTCCTTCAGAGGACACGCCCCCCAGCGTTTCAGAGCAGAGAATACTGCTTATTTTTTTCATGATTTTGAAACCTAATTTTATATACTTGCCAATTTTTTTAATGATTCAAATGTGGTTAATAACACATTTTTCGGTGGTGTGACAGAACTCAGAACGCATATTTGTTATTGCTTTTCACGAACTTTAATGTTGCTCCCCCACAGTTCGTCCAATCGTATCCCCTTTACCTTTCTTGGTCTGCTGAACCGAGGGCGGCGGGGAGGACACCTTCATGGCCAGGCCGTAGGCCCCCCTGAAGGAGTGACTGTCCCGGATAACGAAGGCTCCGGGCTCCCTCTCTCTCAGCAGGCTGATGGCTGCAACACAGTTGACGTTCGTGACAGTTTGAAACGCAGCCCCCAATATTTATCATCACTTCACGACTATTCCAGACATACCGGAGTGGCGGTTTACAGTTTTTAGGTACCGTAGAGGAACGGTGGACTAGCTAGCAAAATTCAATGACGCGGTCGGGAAGTCAGAGAAAAATGGCAAACTGGAGACTGAAGTTAAGCTGATGGAAGAGGAGGGAGAGAAGTAAGGACGACAGACAGGGAGAGGGGATGAAGAGTAAATGGAAAATGTAGAAATGCGGTGGCTCCATACTGTGTTTTAAGCCTGGGTAGATTTAGTGTGGACGCATGCATGTACTTTCCGTGGAAAAAAGGGAGGAGCCTCGCCTGCTTCAGCCTATTGGTTAATCGATCTGTCTGTCTTGAAATATTTCAACACAGCTACAAATTTCGACATGCCTACAATCGAGACACTCTGTTGTTCAACGAAACACGCCATTTAGATTCATTACTACCATCCAGTTCGATGTCTCGGCCGATGAAAGTTTAAGGAAGGAAGATGGATGAGATGAGCAGCACATGCAGATGTTCCCTAACGTTCTACATCTGGTGTGGGTTTCCTTCTGAGAGAAAGCGTTGCGTGTGTGTGTGTGTGTGTGTGTTGTGTGTGTTTGTGTGTACGCGCATGTCCTGGTCTGGTGTTTGGTGTGTATGTGATGTCATTGCAGTCGGGCATGTGCTTATGTTTAAGATGATCTAATCCAATACAGGCCATGAGCAAGAGCAGATGGGAGAGCCGACATCCACTGACCTCACAACCAAACACACAAGTACAGAAAGAGGATATGCGAGTGTGTGCATGGCTACGTTTAGACTGCAGGTCTTAGTGCTCGAATCCAATTTTTTTGCTCAGGCCTTTGATTTGTTTGTTTGTTTGACTGGTCACATTCAGTTCCCAAAGTCGGCCCGAATCTGACATCATTTTGAACGGCTCCGTCTTCGGAACGTCCCGCACGCGCAAATTAACAACAAAGACGTCGCATGTCAACAGTGTTCAACACGGAAGCCGCTGAAATGACATCATATCCTGTAGCTCTTAAGATCCGCTGCAGAGGTAGAATTAAATTTCAACCACCGAGTGTAATTTCTTCTACTGTTTTGTAGAGCACTTTGAATCAAACCTGTTTTGTGTTTAAAGTGCTATATAAATAAAGTTGACTTGATTTGACTACTGTTTCCCGGTCCGGTGATCTGTCCCATGGAGAATGACCACATGAAATCAGATCTGACCGGTCAGACACTTGAGCGCGGATCAGATACGTATCCGATCTAGGACCACATATGAAAGTGGCCCAAATCTGATTTAAAAATATTAGATTTGGATTTTTGTGTTCACACGGCACTAAAAAGATCAGATCTGTGTCACATATGAGCACAATAATCTAATTTGGACCACATTTACCTGCAGTGTCAAAGTAGCCTGTCTGCCTATATGCGTGTGTGCCTGCAGGCGTGCATTATTGCATTATTGTGGAAGTTTGTTCCTGATGATTACCTGATGTTTGAAAGTGCTGACATCACGTAATCCCTAGCCTTACAGTATGTGTGGAACATTCAATTAACGCCACGACTTCAAACTCAACATAAAAACATAGAAACCGTGAAATAATGCTTACGGTTCAAAGAACACACAACAGGGGAGGGATTATGGAAGGGATTATGTGTCCTTGATATTGTCTCGATCCAAAATGGTTTAGCTCTCGCGTCAAGACAATTCAAAGACAGCCAGGTAAAACTAAAATTACTTTCAAACACGATTGTGTGTGATTATCTAAACTTTCTAGACCACTTAGCTGATAGGACAAAACCTAACCAAATATTTACACTGCTAAACCTTTGAAACAGGTCTGGTTGATCGCTAGATGGTCCGTCTCTACTCACCTTGATCCCGAGATATGTCTGGCTTGTACCAGAACTTGGACGTGTCTTGGACAAACTTGACATTCAACCTGGTCTCCGGACTTCCATCTAGAGCAGAGAAGAACAGAATGTCAACATCTTAGAAATGTACTTGGTCTGTGGGAAGACATACGCTGTGTTCTACCACTATCGCTATCACTATCCTCGAATTCTGGTTACATGTACCAGTCGACACTATTTATGTCAGTGTTTAGTACAAATGGCAATGAAAATACAACCTAAAGCTCTGAAATACCCTAAAAGTATTAACGGGTTAAGGATACACATCATTGTACTGCCTACAGAAACAGTCAAGTCAGAAAAACACGGGAATGAGAATGTGCCAAATAACTTGATCTCAAAGACTTTATTGTAACTGTCAGGTAACCATAACTGTGATTTTAGTTGTAGCACAGCATATAAAAATCCTGAATGAAGTTTACAGTATCAACGGCCGTTCAAAAAGATTTGATTTAGACCAGACCGCGACCACGGTAAATGAAGTAATTTATAATAAACAGACTCTGAAAATCTGTCTGGAGGTACTAACAAGGCTGGCTAGGATTAAACCCTCCAGAACAAGGAGCGTGAGCTCTAGCTGTCCGTCTCCGTCCGCCACTACACGAGTTACTGTTCCAGTCAGAACGGACTCTACCAGCACACCACAGACACAGAGAGGTGACTGCCAATAAACCGGGCTTGAAGCCACATCGCTGCGATCGTACCCCACCAGCATCTGGCTGCTCAAGAGACAGCCAGTCCAAACCGGGCTTGAAGTTATACAAATCCTGACTTTGATATTTTATATTTCACTTTGTCCATAACGTATATACAGTTTTTGTACTTACATGTATATTTCACAAAGCATTCATGGTAAGTGTTAGCATTTTCTAGTTGAAATGCTATTCAAAAGCTTTTAAGGTTTTTACACGATTCATACATCTATTCGGACGTGATAATGTTGTCGTTCCAGATAGTGCGTGTCCTTACCGGGCATGTTGAACTTGGAGAAGTCAGGGAGGGTGTGGAAGTAGCTGGGGGTGCTCCCTCCGCTCGACAGTGGGGACGACATCTTCCCGTTCAGCGTCCCGTAGGACAGAGCTCCGTTTGGCCTTTCTCCGCTCGACATGCGCCGCTTCTCGGGAAGCTGGGGCTGAAGGCCGGGCGCCGGGCTGCCCTGCCTGAAACCCGCCCCCGCCGCCATCATCGCGCCGCCGTCCAGGTACCCCGCCGGCGAGATGGGGAAGGAGGGCGTGGGCGGTCCCTGGTAGCCCGAGGAGCTGCTCTGCCTGGACAGGTTCCCGTGCCTCTCGTCCGGGGTGGTGTAACCGCTGTGCATCGGGTGCCGGTCCAAACTGGGGCTCCTCTGGGAAACCTGCGATACGGACGGGTGACGAGGCAAAACCGGACTGCCCTGGAGAGTGACGGACGGCTGCCGGCTGAGCACGGGACTGCTCTGCGCCGGCTGACCCAGGGACGGCTGTCTGCTGTGGATGGGACTCCGCTGAGACACCTGACCCAGCGAGGCCTGTCTGCTGAGGACCGGGCTGCTCTGGGCTCCCTGGGACAGACGCCGGCCCCCTAGGACGGGACTGCCGGCGAGACCCTGGATCCCCACCTCGAAGCCGTTAACCGCCGACGGTTGCCTGCCCGCGATGGAGATGCCTTGATTGGCGCCTGGGTGCTGCTGGAGGCCGGAGCCCGGAACTGTCGTCCTGTGCAGCGCGTGGGGACTACCGTGGCCGAGCACGGTCTGGGAAGGTTCCGGGGCGAGTGGGCTGGGATCCGAGGTCAGGTAGCTCCCGAGGAGGCCGCTGGGGCCCAGATAGGAGAGCGGAGGTGCGGTAGCTCCAAGGTAGGTGGAGGCTGGGGAGCTGGAGTCTAGGTAGGAAGGAGTGGTGGTGTTGGTGGTTTGGTAGGAGGGGGTGGGTGTAGGGTAGGCACTCTCCAGGATTGGTTGGGAGCGGAAGCCAGGATCAGTAGTGGGTTGGGACGGAGTGCTAGCGTTGTTCTCAGCTAAGGGGCGGTCACTGAGAGAGAATTGGGAAAAAGACGATTAATTCATATTGTCGTTTGAGGACAGTTGCAAGTATTTGGCTTTTTAGTGAGAAAAATATCAAACTTATAATGCACTTCTCTTGAACTCAAAGCCCTACGTTAAATATTAATAGCAAGATAAAAACTTGCTGACTGTGAAAAATGTAGTTTAGGTTAGAGGCATGGGGAGCTCAGAGGGAACAACTGAACGACTACCCATGTCGGTTAAGCAAGTCTTTTGTTTGTTTGCTGCCAGACAGATTCATTTCCATACGTGGCATCTGGTCCGGACAGTAAGGTCAAACAGCGTCACGAACAGCGGCGCGCTCAAACTCACCCCTGTGAGCTCTGGATAGGGCTGCTGCTGGAGAGCGGCGCGTTCAGACCGTGGGACGAGGAGGGACTCGGGGTTCTCTGCCGGCCCAAAGTGTCGCCCGGCGGGCTGAGGCTCCGCGGCGAAGTGGGCGGCTCTCCGCCTGCCGCGGCTGACCTGGCCACCGACTCCACGTAGCTTCTTGGTGCTGAAAGGAAAGGAAAGAGATGTTTTCCACGTAAGCCTGACGGTATTTACGTTGCGTTTGGTAATTCTGTTTTGTGCTGGGTTATTTCTTCTCTAACGGCTCTATGATGCACAAAAATTTTACTAATGGACTAATAAATCATCATCCGTTTTTTTAATGCTGTATGTAACGCAGAATTTTTCACGGTTTTAACAAAAAAGATTTTCCATGGTTTTAACATTCTTGTCTCTATATTTGTAGTATTTGTCCTTGTTGCACTGTTTGTAAGGGCCGATCCCTGTATGTATCGTGTAATTTGTAAAATCTGTGTAATTGTTATGTGAAAACCATGTTAACGCAAGTCTCTTGTACAGTATATACATTCTGTTAGACAAATTAATGTGATTCCTTTTTTAAATTTTAACAATTACTATTATCATTAAAAGCTCTGTGTTAAAACAATCAACCATCTGCTACAGCATCAATCAAGGGATGGAAGTAACATAATGCAAACAAAAACAGAACAAACAATGAATGCAAACTGTAAAAATGGTGAAAAATGTAAAACCTTTCTGGCAAAGGGGGTGAAAAGTACTAAAGCAACTAACACTGCGACACTATATGTTAAGAACTAAGTAGGGATTTATTGTGAGATCAAAACTGACCTTTTAGTTAGAGTTAGTGGAGTTAGATCATTTTGTTTTATAGTCTACAACCATTATGTAATCTATTATAATAAAAAAGCGTTGATCTAACTGGTGTGCGCTGGATTACCTTTTTAGAATTTTTAGATTATTTTTTAAATTATGTTTTAGATTATGTTTGAAATTATGTTTTAGATTACGTTTTAGATTATGTTTTAAATTACGTTTTAGATTATGTTTCAGATTATGTTTCAGATTATGTTTTCCTGCACTACCTGGCACACAGGAGTACAGTATACTGTAACACTGCAATGCACGAGCAACCTTCAAACCTTTAATTTATTCTGTATTTGATGAATAACCCTAGTCCCAGGAAGTATTATTTCAATGCCCTTGGGGACTTAAGAGGGTAGGATGTGCACCATTACATCCTGAATCGGTAACACTGCAGTCCAACTCATGAGCTGCACCCATTAAACTTAACTGAGTCCAGTTGTGTCTGCTGTGTCATCTCCAACGGTTCCCTCTAAGACATCTTTTTCAGTTTAGTGATATGCTGCAGGGCTGGTACTAACGAAACCCATCTGTTCTAAGTCATCCCTGAGCTGTCCGTGGTGTTTACAGGACAGCCTAACAAGTGGATGGCCTGTTACGTCTCAACAACTGAGAAACTTTATTCCAAAATGATGTATTCCCCATTTGACGCCTTTGACACAGAGTTATTGCTGGCTTAAAGGCACATCTTGTTATGGAATATTAAGTCTCCTAGCTAATGTTATTTTTCTTTTAAAAAACTAACATTTTTGAGGATGGTAAGTTTGTCATGTCATCGATATAATGAATCCATTTTCATGTTTTCAAAAAATCAATTTATAGCCTTTTGAAATAAAAAGTGTTGGTATTTTTATTTATATAAAAATTTACTTTAAACCCAATGACCCCCAGTGTAGCAGTAGCTGCCATGGAAACTGCTGTTTCTCACAAGCAACAGAAACCTTTAGAAAGAAACATGCCTGAAACGTACGTCGACGCTTGACAGGTGGACTTAATCTCCAAACTGAACAATAACAGGCCAACAAAAGCGTATGTGCAGAGGGGGCAGAACACAGGAAGTGGCAGGAAGTGTTCGCAACACGTCTGGCGGTGCGACCGCTCATGAGATGTGAAGGAACGACCGAGGACGGCGGTGAGGAGATCTAAAAGCTTTGTATGGATGTCGGTTGATGATCTGTGGCGTTCCAGCAGAACTCTTACCTTCCTCACTGTTCTCATCATCTGAGGAGCGTCGTTGCATTGAATTTAAGAAAAAAAAGTTGAGAAAAGAGCGTGAAGAAGAGAGGTCAAGTGAGGAAGTTGGAAAGAGAGATGTAGTTTCTGAGCAGCCAACCGTCCTTGTGGAGCCCGTAGGCCCCCAGACGATGGACGGCATCAGATCTCAGCGCGTTTACCTCCAGCATTAGTCAGAAACAGGACACGTTCAAAGGAACACATTCCATAACCAATATTATTGGTTCCTTTGAACATGCGCTTTTTTTTTTTTTTTTACTGGAGGTTAACCGTTCTCATTTAGCCATCAGCTGCACAAACCTCCAAACCGCTTTGAAGACGGAATTAACCTGCGGCCCTCGAGGTGGGCCATATATCAAGCGGTTCTACGCAATCCTATCCACCCAGTCTGGACAGGATGATAGGATGAAATCTCTACTCCGTTTAACATGAGATCGCTGTTTGGCAGAGAGGCTGCATAAAACGTTGTAAAATGAAAGATAAAGAGGTAGGTTGCCATGCAGCAATGTGTAATTTTAGCGAAGGGGAACACTTTGACAAGCCTCAGGACTTGTGTCGCTGTGCTAGAAGCTCCTAGATGTAAAAGATAATCAACGTTAAAGCCGAATCTACATTGTTATACGGTATGTTATTCAAATAATCTTGGACAGCTCAATGAGTGTTGTGAAGTGTTGCAGCTGTTGCTGAAAGCTAAGACTGTAATCCTACCTGTGTGGACGGGATTTGTTTGAGTTACTTTACATAGTAGCACTGAATATATTGCACCAGTGTACCAAGGCCACTGTAAAAAAAATCACTCGTAGTGTCACAGTAACAGATTCATCTCAACGCAACAATTACAAAAACATCTATTACATTGGAACCGTCCAAGACAATGAACGTTTTGTTTTTGCTGTCCTAAACTACGCTAAGTAAAGATTAATGAGGATTGTCAGGACCAACCTGAGCCTGTTTGATTGAGGAGGATCTCTGCTGGGTTGTGAGGCTTCAAACCCAGGGCTGACAGTGGGGTCTTGGCTAGACCAGGAGGGGACCGACCTGAAGAACGATTAACAGTTAACACAGGATAGCTTCATACGTCACAACCGTCTTGACAGCTTCTGCCTGTTCGGTGCGGTCTAGATACAGACTGACGCTTTGAGTCAGTTTGCAGACTACGCAGTGTTAAGCACAGTGTAAAATGAAAATTCATGAAATTCATTCCAATGAATTAATTCCAATGAAAAGGGATAACTTGTAAATGTTTAATTTGAGTTGTTTGCTAGTCACACACCAGACATCACATTGGGAGATAAGGTTTCTACCCACGAGCTTGTAGCTGCCATGCACCTTGGTTGCAATGACAAATGCTTAAAATGATAGATAGTAATTATGTGTAAACTGAATTAATGTAGGAACTTTTTCCCACAATGTGAAACGTGTCTCGTCAAGAAAACTAGCCAAACATATTCAAAATATGTGTCAAAAGTGTCTCTTTCCACAGAACTAACTGAAGTTTCCTAGAACTAGGAAGAAGGTTGCAAAAAGTTTTCAGCTGAACCTCCCTTGAGATTTATGTGCTTATACACACAGGCAATGAGCTGTCAAGACCAAACAGAGCAGTGTGAAAGTCACATCAACACAGTCAAGTCAACATAAATCAACACGGTGACAAAGATCACACTCAGGTCCACATGGGAAGGGTGTGCCCATGCCTCATGCTCTGATGGAGGGCAAAACATGCACGTGACCAATCACAATGTGACGAACCTCTATCTGACACTGACCCATGCTACGTTTAGTAGAATGAGATGTGTCAAGAACAAAAATCTACGGTACATTGACGCAGGGTTGGGTCAAATTTATTTAAGATCTTAACTTGGTCCAGCAGGCACTTGCCTGATTATGGGAAAATGTTTTCATATTATTCAGTTGTCCTTTTTTCTATATTCTTCAGTTTTTTAATCGTCAACTTTAGGTTGTTAACATTCCCTTTTAAGCTGTTTAGCTAACAAATTAGCTTGCAGCTAGTTGTACCCATTAGCTTGAATGTTAACAATGTACTATAAAATGTGCATACTTTTTTTAATCTAAAGTGCCAATAGAAAAACCTTTTTTCAACATCACTCAAATTCAAAATAATAGTTTCCCTTTAAATAAAATAAAATGCCACTGATGTAAATGCTTTCGATGAAACAACTGTAATTTTGACTTTTGACCCTGACTCTGCAACATAAACACCAAAGGACAAAACGAGGAGTGGAGTGTCAACGCCAGAGCTTTAGTCGGGGGTTCAACACATTCACAGTCAGAATTCAACCTGTTCAGTCATATTAATGCTAATGCTAATAATGCTAACAGTGAATGTATTTCACCCACAAAAGGGGGTGACACCACCAATGCACACATTGTACTCCTCATTTCTTTCTCCAACATGAACACAAAAACTCAAAACAAAAAAAACAACACAATATATAAATGGCTAGACAATTAAGAGGGCGGGGGGGTGGTGTAGTGTGCGGGGAAACAGGGCAGCAACAGGAAACTAAACACACATGAAAACAGCCACACAGAGAGCAGCAGCTCTGCATGTTCACGTTTCCGGCGCTGCTCTCGCGTGGCTCTCATGCTAACCAAAGCAGTGCAGGTTTGTGATAGGTGATGGGAAGGGGTCACTCAAGGGGTCACTCGGGGGTCACTC
>OMKK01058918.1:0-7500 GCA_900302305.1 Polymixia japonica
TTGTCCTGTGCAGTTTGCGTTTCTTTGTCATTTGTTTTGTGGATCGAGTCACTTCGGAATCATTCATGGATGTCAAAAGAGTTCCCATAACGAACACGTCTTTCTCGTTGTGTGATAAAGACGCTGTATTAAGTCTAGTGCGATAAAATTATAAAAATAAATGCATCCGCGTCGCTGTCTGAAAGCGAGAGAGCAGCGTGGTTCCTTTGTTTATATCTGTTAATTGGTCGAAACTCGGAACAATAGACGCCATCAGCCATTGAAAGAGAAGCATGCAAATCGATACCCCGCCCCCCCTGCGACCGCATTCACTTGTAAAACTCTCTTTTTTAGTTTGCAAAATAAACCTATTTGCTGAACACTAAATGTCTAGATTTTACGTGGAATTGATAGTTTAAAACCCATTCTGTATACTAATGGAAAAAAACGAAAAAGCATTTTTTTCATTTTACAAACTTTACAAGCGATTTGCGCCGTTCCACATTTCCCGAGTTTGTACTCCAAACACTGTCGCGTGTCATATATATTTTCTGCCGTAGCTCCCAGAATACTATGTGGCTTCTTCGCTGGTTTGATGTCCACTGATTTCTACAAGGCAAGGTAAATAAAATCACAAAAGCTAAACTCAGAATTGTTGAATAAATGGCCAAAGGGGCAACAATGCAACAATGAGTCAGAATGGCCCTAAAGCCAAAAGCTTAGCAACTACTGACTGTTAGCAATATTCTGCTTGCTAGCTAAAAGCTTTTTTCAATCCATAAGCAAAGCAGAGACATGTTATGTTAGCTGATTGGAGTGGCATAATAAGGTTTATGGATTATGACTAATACACACACCCAAAACCATGACCCCTGCCCTAATCCATAGCCCATACCATTATAATCTGAATGAACCGTTTAACCTCGTGGTCACCTATATCTTGTGTAATGAAAACCCGGTTGCATGTCACGTATTAATCCATGTGTATTTATGAGCAGGCATATACTTTGTCCTAATTCCAAGGCCAATAACAACTATCGATGCATGCAAGGTATTCTGTTTGAGATGAGCAAAATCCCTTTTCTGTTGATCCTGAAACACCGGAGGTGGCGTGGCGTTATCCACACCATGTTGTCTTTGAAGTGGACAATAGTGAGGATGCAGCAAAAAAGGAAATCAACCGTAGCAGGATGCGGAAGACTTGAATGTTATGGATCGTTTTCCAAAGCTGGCCTACTAGTCCACTCAACTACCAGGGCTGTTGTTACATAGCCAAGAAGGTTGTTAAGCTGCGTGTGTCCTCTTGAGCCCTTCTCACAGTTTCATTCAAACGGGCAAACGTATTCTTCTCTTTTTATTTTCATTTTGTTCTCACAAATGTTATTACTTTAAAGGTTCAACTACCGGGGCCTCGTGGAACTCTTCATGGCAGAAAACTAAGTCTGTTTAAAGAAAGACCTGAGCATGACCTCTCAAGAAATATGTAGCAGCACAGACTGCAGCAAAATTCTGACTGCTGTTGAAAAATGGAAACGATATTTTATCTTCTAACCTAAATACCCTGCCTAGTCTGTAACAATGTTCAACTATGACATAAAGCCATTGCAGTTTCAAGGCCAAGTCAAGAAAACAGTAAATATGCCACTGCACTGATAGTTTAGCATCTTAGAGGGTTACAATGGAGGGAGCTGCCATATCCTCCTCTGTAACCAATCCACCCTAGGGTCAAGAGGTCACCTTGCTGTATCTCTCCAGGAGGTTTCCAAGAAAAGATATTCCTCCTGCAGGGAAGGAAGGAAGTGAACTTGAGGAACCCTGCGTAAACACCAAGGGGATTCTGTCTCCGTGGCGACCCAGAGGTTACATGCATGGTGGGAACTGTTCCAAATGAACTTCCCTTTTTCCGGAATTTGGTCTACCTTTCATTTGAAGTAAATGTGTAGAATCACATTAATTCCTGCATCCATAAGATGTGATATCTGATATCTGATTTGAGAATTATCAAGGATGGGCAGAATAGGCGAAATGGCTTCAATGTGGCTTATTTTCTCGGTTCATGCTTATAGTTCATATACAAACACTGTATCCAAATCAGATGAATTCGGCAACATTATTAAACTGTCAGCCCTAATGGCCATCTTGTAATTAGTGATAAGGGAAGCACATGAAAAAAAAGAACATGAACCGTAGCCTTGGGACTCATAGTTACACTGTCCTCCCTCATTGTTGTTGCCATGGCACTAGGACGGGCCACGCTCTGTTTGTTTTTTGTAAATCAATTGAGAGGGGTGTTCAAATAATATATTTTGCTGTGTAGAACACAAATCTGAATTTATTTTTTTAAATTCTGATAACGCTAAACTACATCAATTTGCAGTTGAATATTGTTACATTTCGGAATGGCACTGGCAGAGCCGTTCCCCACATTCCTCCATGGCATTTCTTAGTCAGGTTGGTGGTATTATCATTCACACTCTGTAAGACGTCCCTCAGCACGTCCCTGTGCAATCTCCAGCACGCTAGAGTGCCCGATCACCACCATCTGCAGCCACCAGACACAGAGCAAACCCGCCGGGTTTATCTGTCGCCAAGCAGACTGCAGGACAGGTAATGTTAGTGGGGGGGGGGGCCCAAAAAAGATGAATCCTCCTGAATAAAGAGAAGGAATGGAAAAAGAGAGCCCTGTTATTGTTCTGATCGATGGATGCCCTCATTTTAACATCTCGCTGCTTGTGTGTGTGTTTTCGACAAAGCAATCTGGGAAACTGTAACAGTTCATTGTGTGAAAGCTCTCAGGCTAACAGTAACAGGCTAACAGTAGCGCGTTGTGATAGCTGATATCGATGCCATGTATTTCAGATCTGCTGAGAAACCGATACTAATTGTATGTCAGTTCCATCTACTTTTTCTGTCAAACTGGATTCATAAATAATTACAAAGAATAACATTAAGAGAACAATAGATCTGGGATTTGGCAGCACTTAAAACTTGATGAGAAAAATATTCGCTTTATAGGTATCCTGTTACTGGCACCCACACCCAAAGCGGTTCTGCCAAAAATAGGCTTGTCATCTTCTCACATCTATCATCGATGTGGTTGACTGCCTCGCTAAAAGCAATTACCACTCCAATTGGGCTTAATGACACTGAGGCGGAGGCAGAACTGTAGCTTGGGGAGAGGCTGTGTGCTATTTATAGATCTTTTGAAAAGACACCTGATGCCGTTCCATCAAAGTGTGAGAGCTCCAGTGGAAGTACTATGAGCCTGTTTGCCAGTCAATGATTGGCCCAGGTGGTTCTCTTCCGCATCATGTCCTACTTCCATACCTAAGAGCGCCGGGAATCAGCCGGCGAGAACACTGTGTCTAGGTGACGTCATTTATCATCAAGTTGTTTCTCTGTCATACGGGATGACTTGGATGATTTGATTCTACCTATTAGGGAATTTGTTTTGTGTATTCATCGGCAGCCATAGCGTTAAAGTGTCCGCATGCAAAATCAGAGGAGGGTAAGCTCCAGCTTCTCTGTAGTTTGTCACGTAATGAAAGAAGACAGCTCTTTTTAAAATATTTTCCACTAAACTTAGCCACAAAATCTAGATTCATCCCAGTTTAAGCCCTGTCGTCTAACTCGGGGTTTCAACTTGAATATCGTTGGCTTATTATGCTAATGTTGAGGATATCCCATGTAGTGGAATGTGTCCATATCCCATCATCCATCTTTGTCTGTCACAGCTCACTCCGGGATGGTGGCACATGACAGCTTCAGCATGAATACCCATGGACTGATTGATATCTCCATTGGCACGCTCACTCAGGGCTAATGGAAATGAATGACAGCACATGCATAACATCGCTCAGGCTCTCCATGCAACATTAGCTGCTATCTGTCAAGATTTCACCGGGAGCGCAACTCCTCTTCCTCCACACACTGTCCCACGGGACACACTTAGGCAGTTACATGCAGCGCATTTAACAAGACTACCATTGCTCGGCATACACACTTTTACATGCCAGTGAAAGGGACGCTTTTGGCAAAAAATACACTTTGCGTGGGAGTGTTGTGATGGCTTAGCAGGACCTGGCGCAAAGCATGCGCTCGCAACACTGTAGGTTCATAGTCCAACTCTGGACCTTTTTTGGCGTGTCCCCTCTCTCTCTCTCTGTTTCTCTCTCTCTTTCATATCACATTCCACAGCATACCGTCCAATAATGCAGAAATGCCTAATAAGTAATCGACCTCCCCCACTCCAACTTTCTCGTTTCCAGACTTTTTGAGTGTATCGTGGGTTCTATCTCACAGGAGACAACATTTGAGAAAAACATTTGAGCCCTGATTATTAATTCCCTCCCACGATATTTACAGTAATGTTATTGTTGTGGTGTGGTCCTCTTTCCTGATCTGAATGAAAAAAACATCTGCACACTCAAATCTGTGCAAGAATCATTTTAATTAATTTAATTTATTAAAATGATTCTTGCGCGGATGCTTTTTTCATTCAGTCTGATTTGTTTTGCTCCAGCGCCTCAATTAAGTCTGATACCGGGTGAGCGGTATATTTTTCTCTATTTTTGATTTCCTCTTTCCCGATGTAAAACACTACAGCAAGATTAAAAGTTTAATCGTTTAAAGCTACTACTGTATATGTAGTTTATAGCGGCCTCTAGAGTTTGCTAGTGGTATTTTTCAACTGTCGCAAAGCCAAACAGACCGGTTGTTTACATTCATGACTGAGTGCGGTGGGACTGCTGCTGTCTGTCGTCGTGTGCTGTCTGTCGAAATGCCAACATGTTCACAGAGGAGGTAAAGTAAAACTGCCATACTTTTATATGCCGTAAAGCAAGACGTCACAGATGAAAATTGCATAGTGAATACAAACTGATCTGAACCTCCCATGGCCATTACACTATGCAATCACCAGAAATGTTACTATTATTTGTTAAAAGCATAAAAGTACATACAGTAGCTTTAACATGGGAAAAATAATCATATTCACTATTCCAGTCAGTTCTGAGAGATCAGGAGTAATCCACTTTTGTAGGGACGTTTTTCTAGTTGGCAAAAGGCTGCCAAAACAAACTGACCCTTTATATCTGTATACATACATTTCTTACATGAATGACAACATCGAGGCAAAACAGGTTTATTATATTGGATGATTATACTGGTTGAAACTGTGTCCAAAGACAGTGTCAGAACATAGCCTCCAGAACTTGAATACAGTGAGATCAATGTTTTCTGCACATTGAAATCAGTGCTGGGTAAATCTAGATCTTTGTCTGACCATGAAAACCATAGCAGACTGCAGATTGCAGATTTTCCAATATGCTCAGCGGCGTAGTGATTGTCTTTCACACTTAACTCCAATTTACAGTGCCAATTACACATACCCTGTCTCAGTTCCACCGCCAGTCATTCATGCTGTGTTGTTGCCAACGTATTTCATCTAAATCCAGTCACATTTAGCACTGTGGCGGCGTACACATGATTTGGAACGTTTACTGTGAAAGACCAGAAGGTTGACATAGTGGCATTTAGCCAGAGAGATTGGTGTAGGCCTGGAAGGATTCCCCGCATGGTTGGCTGACGCTCGACTCGCCAGGAGAATAAGAGCAACATTAACAGCATCTGATTGGTCATGAAGATATCACAGAGAGAGAATTGGAAATAAAGTGACTGTTTACAAAGGTCAGGCTGGTCCTGCCACACTTGTAAAAGATAACATTGAGAAGCTCAAAGAACAACCAACTCCCACGATGGGAGTATAATGGAAGGTGACTTTTTCAAAATGTGAAGAGGTGGCCTTTTCGGGGAGCATTTCATCAAGTGCAGCCATGACTACGCTGATTGCCCAAGCCGTCGGTGTACGTCAGATGCCATTTCTCCATCTACAGGCCTTTAACAGTAGAATAAGAATGATATTCATAGCATGATTTGCTGTCGGGACCAAGTGGGCTGTGCTGAAATATAATACCAGGTGTCTGTCTCTTCATAACAAAGCACTGGATGTTGAATAGTATATTTTGGGGTAAATTGAATATACAATCTATATTAACCATCTGACTTAAATCAGGCATTTCTCTAGTGCTATAGACTAAAGTACTGAATGCATGTACTGTATAGCCCTTATTTCAGTATGGTTCCTTAAGACTGATAACCTGACAGGCCAGGTGGTTTGTTACACAGAACCATCTGAGAACTCGTCCCTGGAAACTTTGGAAAAAGGGCAGGCACTTTCAAAAAATACTTGGCAAGTGGATTGGATGAACCATCTGTCTGTCACTGTCTATCACAGACTAAACCACTGGCAAAACCACTCCCGTAGCTGCCAGTAGTTACTCATAGGACGCTGATTGGTCCGAAAAAACTGAGGTTTGGCCGCAATCGAATTAACTTGAAGCCTGACAAGATGGATTCTCGTGATCGCGATTCTTGCGTCAGCTGGTGATCTCGCAAATCCAGCTGCCTCACAAGGTAATAAGACTGAGAATGAGACCATACAACACAATCCTAACTTTTTGCAAGTAGCTGAATGACTCACATGGAGTGGAATAAACTGTATTGGGACAATCATGTTCTACTGAGATCAAAATGGCTCACTAAAAAAAAAAGTCATTCTCGACTCCGTCTGTGTTGTAGACACTAATGCACTGACCCTTCAACCTCTGTTCCTCCAAACAGACACAGAGGCTGATGTACCACATTCTTCCCAGCCCCCGGATACAGCGCTGAATGGAGCAGTCCTCTTTATGGGTTAAAAAAAGCCTTCTTTTTCAGTGGAGTATGGCTATACATAGGATGGGTTACTTGTTTTCTGAGTGAATCATGTGAATCATGTTCAAGTTCCCATAAGAGTTGGTCATTCTGGCAAGGATGTAGTCTGAGGTTTCCTGAATGACGCACTTGACTAAAGATTGGATTAGTTTGAGCATGGATAAGGGGTTAGTGTGATACTACACGCTAAGAAGGTGCTAAAAAGAGGGAAATGGCAGTTGCTTTGATTGACGTAAATGTTTGCCATGTTCTTTTCCTAACCTACTGTTGGGCTGTTTAGTCCTGAGGCTGTAGCTGTTCCACCTCTGACCTGTTGACGTTCTAGAAGGTCAGCGCTCCTCTAGCTAGATGGATACAGCGGTGCTTATGTATTGTTGTTGTACACTTCCCCTAGGGAGGTAGGCATGACGACACCAGCACGTATGATATATAGGCTATCGTGACTCTGCTGACAACTCTGGCTGTTTGCACCAGGTGTATTTTACCCATGAGGCCTAGTGGACAGTGCAGCACACTCAGCTAAGCGAGCCACACTTTACAGATGTTAAATGAACAAATAGTATTTGTCAAGTCTCTATTATATGTCTTCGCTGCCGTGGGCAATGGCCAAATAAACATAACAACCATCCATTGACTTATACTTTGAATTCAACATGCGATTTTAAACAATCTGGAGGCCTGTTTATAACAGGGAGATTTTCCTGGTTAAAGGAAGTTAGTGACAGACAGCTTAAATGAACCAGTAAA
>OMKK01058919.1:5571-28159 GCA_900302305.1 Polymixia japonica
GAAAGTGCTTTCTGGTGTAACATGCTAAACAACCGACAGCCACACACTGGCCCACGCAGAAAGAAACGGGTGAGATGCATGAGGGGATAACCCATTATTTGGCACCTAGTTCGCCCACCCCCTCGCTCCTCTGCGGTGAGGCGCAGCATGTTCCTGTCCTTCATTTTACTAAGATATGTAGTTCAGTTGCAGCGAGTGAGCTACTGAGTATTCTCAGTAGAATGCTAGCTACAGTTTTTAGGCAGATCTGAGGGTGAAAAGTTGCATTAGACAGGATTGCACGTGGCTGAATACCACACATTCTTCTTCACGTGGAACATTTGTAAGAAAAGCAAAAACAGACTTTGAGGAATGAACACATTACAAATATGTTTAGTTGAGGAATGACTCAGGCGGGTGGACTCAACACTTTTCCCTCTCCCCTGATCCTTCCCCTGAGGAAAGTCAAACTTAACTAAATTATAATTTTTTTTTTCCCCTCCATAATATTCATTATTCAATGTGCAAATAATGTGAGAATTTGGGGAAGACAAACATGGATACATCCACAAATAAGTCTGTTTAAGGGACTCTACGGTTATGAGCTGCATGGTTGGCTTAAGGTACAGTCTCAGTCTGGTCAGCGGCACAGAGAACCTCTCTGAAGTAGGAGTCGGTTGTGTGAAGTTGCTGTGGTGGGTTAGGACTTGAAAACGTGCACGGCCCTCACGACGTACTGCCTGCAGATGGGGCACTCGCTCATCCTCTTGCCGCACTTGGTGCAGGTGACCATGTGGCCGCACTCCAGAAGGACGCAGTCGATCACGGCGTCCATGCAGATCCTGCAGAGGTTGTCGTCCTGATTCGTCAGCTGACCCCTCTCGCCGTCTGCAAGAGAACGAAGACGGAGGGGATCTGACTGGAAAGCTGCAGAGGGCTGCCCGAGGCACAGCGCAGAGCAGAACAAAACAATGATGTCATGGCACAGAGTGGGCGAACAAGGAAGTTGCACAACCTTCAACTGCTCACTGAAATATCTTAGTGTATCCTTGCCGTGCCTTATCGCAAGTAACTCCAGAAATATATCACTGTCTGATTATGGGTTTGTGACAAGGTGCTTCCATGACAACCAGGCAATCTCCATCACTGGCTGTGTTGCAGTGAGGGACTGAATTAAAATTGGCAAGATATTGAAATTCCAGTTCAATTCTGCTTTCCATACTGGATCTATAACTACATGACCTTTGGGGGATATAACTTACAATGGCTAAGGTCCATCTAATGTCAATCAATCTATGGTTACATGATATTGTGTACAGTGTTACCTATAGACTTATTTGGGGCAGCCAACGGTAAAATCACACACACTGAAGATGACATCATCAATTCAAGATTCTTCAGCGGAACAGGTAATGGACAAATCAATTCTCAGCTTCGAGCAGCCAGAATCGTTCTCCGGTTTTACAGCTATGATCCTGTTCCAATAACAGTACCGTACTAGCCTGATATCAGACAGAATTGTTCAACTCGTTACACAACATTTCCATCTTCAGTCTGACATTGCCTCCACTCTAACCGATTTCCATGGGGGAGGGGGATTTGGTTTTCCCTAACCAGTCACAACAGCTTGATGACGGCATTAGTCCCGCCTGTGGCGCTGAGTGGCTAATCGTTAGTCCCCCCGCGGCGCTCATTGGCTCGGTTGCGTCTCAACCGAGAAATTGCTGTTTCATGTCATGATGCCCATGTCCAGAAGCAGCCAACTCAGTGGAGTGGGCGGATTCAAAGGTCTGGACGGCGAGGCCTGGGCAAGTACGGTACCAAACCAGAAGAGAAGCTGCTTACCGACCGCACGTGATTACACGACAAATCACTTCATGATAACAAAATCAACAAAACATTTTTACAACGAGGAGGGGTTGGACCACAACAATGACAATATGGAGGACAGGGTGATAGTGAGTGAAGAGGCTTTAGCAGGCAGAGGTTGTGAGGTGACGCCTGGTGGACAAAGAGTCAAGTCACAGATGGTATAGATGGTATGCGTGACCGGGGCAACAGTGGCGAGGAACATATATAAGCCTTACCTCCAATGGCGCCATTGCAGATAGGAGGGGGTAAGGCCACCACTTTTTGTATGGGAGGAGTAAAGCAACAGACATTATCATTGTCACGATTCTGAATAGAAAATTCACGACCAAATGAACCTTGTCTGTTTGGTTAGGATCGGTGAAGGTTCCGCATACCCCATTACCTACATATATAGACTGATGTCAGGAGAAGCAAAGCCGCTACATTATCGACATGGTTACCGACTGGATGCGCTATCCTATCTTAATTCCTAGACCTGACACGTGCACACACACCGTTTCTTACCTGCAGTTATAGCACTGCTCACGTTTTCCACTGGGAAAAAAAGACAAAATAAATCACATTATTAAAATCATCAAATATTACAGAAGGCACAACAGCTAGGTTTGGGGGTGCCCATATTCAAGAGAGAACTAGAGAACAAATATTAACATTTCAGCCAAATATCACAAGATTTTTTTTTGGCTAATAACATATTAATGCAACAAGAAGATTTGGCAACAGTTTCCCGTTTGCGTTAAGTATACAGTGGGCTCGGTGCTTTTGACACGAAGCAAAGCGACAATGATAAAAGACATCATAACAGGATTAGCACCCACATGACTTCCTGTTCTCCTCCGTCTCCCTGTACAGCCTGCTGACACGCTCCACTAGCTCCCACTTCTCACAGCACCCGGAATAGTTGACAAAGTTCCTGGCCAGAATCTCCTTCAGCTGCCTTACGGACAGACCCTCGATGTCCCTCGGGCCCGAGATGTCTGAGAGGGAAGCCCTGGCTCGCCGCCGAGTCTGAGGGCTCACCTGAAGAAGGTGGGGGGGCGGGGTGTAGGATAGGGTCAGTAAACACGATGGAAAGACAGACGGACGGACAGATGGACAGACAGACAGAAGGACAGACAGATGGACGGACAGACAGACGGACGGACAGACAGATGGATGGACAGACAGACAGATGGATGGACAGACGGACGGACAGACAGACAAAAAAGTAGGGCTGCATAATTACTCAAAAAATAATAAAAACCACAGTATTAAAATTGCTTCTTGAAACACTTTTAGAGACAGACCTTTTCTATCGTTGGTATTTACAGAGTCTATTCTTCTGTTACGTCTGGCATTTTGACTGCATCTCATTTGACTTTTATTTATTGCCATTTTATTGTCTGCAATTCCCATATTGCGAGAGGGCACAATCTTTCCAAAAGAGAAGATTTCAAGAGAGAAAAGGTGCTTCAGATGTCTCCTTGATAACGTCTGGTGGATCCTTGGCTGGTAAATCAGGTTACACATTGAAGAAGCATTTTTATTCAGATTCTAACTGACCAAAGTTTTGCTAATATTACAAAGCCCTTCATACTAATTAAATACTTTTAATAAATATCAGATCAAGAGACAAGAATATATTAATACTGTCCCCTGCACATTGAGAGCAGGACATTTTTGGGTTAAAGGTACAGAAATGTTTTTTTGACAGGGCAATTATTTAGCAGGTACTCTGAAGATAAACTAGAAACTAGGATGAGAAATCAAAATGATTCAGAATTTGTTAAGACCAATTACAATTAGTACAATTAGTGAGATATGTCGTGCAAAATAAGACGCATATCACCTCAGGAGTGTGTTCACTGGGATCCAAATTGAGGAGGGATACTGATGTGGCATCGCCGATGTCCTGCGGTGCAACAAAAGCGAACACGACTTTAGGGTACATACGTGGAACACCGCTCCCTCCGGCAAGACTAGCCTGTTCTCTGAGGATTAGCATCCGCCACACTGCAGCTACGCCACTGACACCTTGGAGACAACAATGCTTCGTACTTTCCATTCATAGAAAAGCTTAACTGCTCCCTAAGCGGGGCAAGTACAAGCGCAAGTACAGGTATTTATAGTGGATCTTGGCTGCTAAGAGTTGAGCTAGCCTGCCTCTTCACATCTAATGCTTATTACACCAGCTCTTCCCCTTGCTTTTTCCACAAGATGAGGTGCTTTACCTCTGTCTAGAATCCTCAACACTTACCACCCTGGACTATCTGAAGTCAGATATAAGGAAATGTTCAACTGTAAACTTTACTTCAACGTTTTCTTCATTATCCATCTATGGCGACGTGACATTATATGCACTGTTATCTATAGATGTATTTGTGGCAGCCCACCACAGTATCAAATATAACTTTGTTCTGCTACGTAACCGTGTATCTTTGCAGGCCCTGGCCTGCCACCATCACAAATAACTGAAAGACCTATGAAAAACACAGATGTGAGCATAGCCCACAGACCACAGCTGTTGTTAGTAAACCCAAACTTTCACTATTTAACCAGCCAACTCGGTTTTAAGAACACAATATGACTGCCACATGACGGAGTGGGAATTAGAAAAGATAAATAAACTATCCAGAGCAAACATTTACCAGCATTTGGCTGGTGTTTATTTCCTGACCTTAGATGCGGGTCTCCAATTAGTGTTTTGCATGGTCCTCGAATGCAGTGAATGCACTGTACCTGGTTGGTATCGGAGCTATCACTTCTGCTGAGGGGTTCCCCCTGAGAGGCGGCAAGGGCAGACAGCTCTGAGGCAGACTGGGCTGCAGAAGGTGGCGGCGTGTAGAGAGAGCGCGAGTTGAGGCTAGCTGCCTCGTGGTCCTCTTCTTCTTCTTCTTCTTCTTCGGTGCCTTGGTGACAGAGCACCAGGTCCACCAGGTCCTCTTTCTCCCGGCAGGTATCTGTGGGGATGTTACGCAGCACCAGGTACTGCCGTAGGTCCTTGACCCGCAGTCGCATGAGCTGTGGCCGTTGGAACGCTGTAGCCTTCAGCAGGTGACATGTGGCACAAATGCGCAGATTCTCCTGCAGCACTGAGCATAGCGAGCAGAAGCTCTTCTTACAGTCGCAGCAGATGTGCTGCAGGACAAGGGAGTGACAGAGACAGAAAAATGCAGTATGGCGTGAGCAAGTTGTGATTTAATGCTGCTATGTGCGCTATTCTGACTCTTGAAATTAACACCTGCTTAACCCTCCAAATGCGGGTAAAAATCTGATGTTGTGGGTGACTCCATCAATCCCACCCGCTACTCGTTTTTTTTCCCCCTGTCTTGTTGCATGATTACTCGATTAAGCACATAAGTAATGCTGAACAAGTTGGACTTTTCTCCTCCATTTTGGCACCTCTCCATCCCTCCTCTCCACTGTCACAAACTACAGGTGAACAGATTCTTGGGAGGAGTCTATTGTTGGGCCAGCAATGTAAACATGGTTTACCAAAGAGGGAATATCAACACACTGACTAACCTGCAGTGGCAGATATTTGTTGTGAAGATCATATGTCCCTGAGCCTTTTCAGAGAACAGTCTTTGTATGTTATTTTTGCATAAAATAACAAACATAACACACGTAGCAGCTTTAATAGAATTTGCAAGCGTACACCATCATATGGCATATTATTGCCATAAATCCTTCATAATCAATTAAAAAAAAAAAAAAAATGTTGACAGAAATGTAGAGAAATGGCACACAAGCACTGAGGAAGCGTATCAATGTCAGTAGACTGGTATTGCATTTTTCAATCATCCACATCTGCTCTACCTCTCCAGACACAGACACGGGAGGAGGCTCATTTCTTTTAAGTGACAAACATCAAACGGTAATACATGCAAGATGTGGGATTACATTCTCCGTTGGCACGATGAGCTGTGAGGCACAGGGATCAGACAGCAGAAGTGAAATGTCATCCCATGCCATATGAACATGAGCACTTCTTCTACTGAGATATTACAGAAACCAGTTGGCTGTCCATCTGGTTCTGCAATCATGCAGCACAGAGCCTTTCTTAATAAAAATTAGTAGCCTTAGGTGATGGGTTAATCCACTTCCAACACACAAATTTGGAACAGTCCTATATTGTTTCAGCTCTATGAAAACCACTTGTCAGTGCTGTTCCACTATGGTACCCTTGGTTATTACTAGCTGACTGTAGCAGCCTCATGATGTAAGTCTTCACGTTTAAAGTCTCTCAGAGGACACATCAGATTAAGCATAAGGGTGTGACACAAGAATTGTCTGTTAATAGCACTTTGGAATAATGGTTCAGATTTAGGGTCGGTCTACAAGACTTGGCTCCAAAATAGACTTCAGAGGTCATAGATGACAGATTAGAGATGAGACAGATTAGACAGATTAGACAGGTTAGACAGGTTGGAAGAACGGATGGACTGCACACAAAAAAGAACAAAAGAATGTGTAACTGCATATTAAAATGAATTTAAGGTGACCTTATTTTCCACATTCAGCCCTTTGGGACATTTTTAAGGTTTATTCAGTAGAAATAGGAATTTCAAATATCCTAGCCAGCAATTTTCTACAAAGCATTTAGCAACCTACCTTCCTTCTGAAGACTGAGAAGGCTTGGCCACAGGCCTTGCATACGAGACTGGGACTCCCTGAGGTTGTGGGCGGGTATGTCGAGTATCCTGCACTGGGGGCAAATCTGAAGGGTCCTGCACCAGCACCAAACCCTGGCTGCTGGCCTCTAACTGCCCCTGTGCCCATGACTTCATTCAGCAAACCACAGCATGAAGCCCACATGGACGAGGCCCCTGCCTGACATTCACAAAACACACAGAGGATTGTTTTGTTTTCACACAGTAGCATTTCATTAGTGATTGCTCATCTGACAGTCATCACAAGCGACAGAAATGTCTTCGAGCCTGCTTGCCTGGTTTGAGTCTAATCTGTGCGACACAAAACAGTACCACTACCTTAAAAATTAACAGTGTTGTGCTTTGACGCCGTGCACACAGGTTGTTGCACATCTGATAACGCCATCTAAACATTAATTTGCACAGATTATTTCATTTTTTATATAGGAGACACATGTCCTAGAAAATTAAAGCATTTGCCAGAAATCAGTACAACACAACAAACACAAATCATGCAGACAGGCAGAGTAACAACTCCTAGCCTCAACGCAGCACAGTGACATTCTTGCCTAATGCTACAACCTTTCTTCGCTGAACAGTAACTAAACAGAACAGTTTATCTGAAGTACATCTATCCTGGAAGTTCACAAAATGCGCTCAGACCCTGAAAAAAAAAACTGATTGCCAGACACCTTGGTTAAAACAAAAAAAGGGATAACCAACTCCTAAAAACGTGAGCCCTGCTCCATCCTACGGATGTCTACTAACAGCTGTCAGAATTGCTGGCTATCCAACCATTTTTCCCCCAACTAGCTAGCTAGCTAATGTAGGTAACGTCAGCTGGCTAGTAAAACAAAATGAATCTTGGTTAGCTGCGTTTGCTATCATTAGCTAGCCGGATATAGCAAACGGCTAAGCAGTGCTGCAATTACTACTAAGGTTATGAACAGAAAAACCGCACCTTCATTGCAACTCCGGGGTCTGTGATGTGAAAGAATAGGTTGATGGTCCAATCATTGCAACAAGGAGCTTCACTTCTTTATGTGTATATCCTGGCTGAGTCTTCCTCATTCTCTACGGACGGAGAGCAGAGACGAACTAACCCTGCCGCTGGGGGGGCGTGGACAGTGACGGTGACCACGTGTGACGAGCGGACCAATCAGAAAGCGGTGCATAGGGTGCGTAAACGTGCCACTCCCCTAATCTGTCATTTGGACTTTTCAGACTTTTCATAATCTATCTGAGATGTATTTGATAAAAAACATCTTTAGTGTGCACTGTTACGGGTCGCTAAATATCATGACTATCACTTATTTATGTTGAAGTGTGGACCACCAGGTTCACTGTGCTGCAGGGGTGGACAGTAACGAAGTACATTTACTTGAGTACTGTACTTAAGTACATTTTTCGAGTATCTGTACTTTACTTCAGTATTAATTTTTTGGGAAACTTGACTTTTACTCCACTACATTTGAAAGACAAATATTGTACTTTTGACTCCACTACATTTCTATGAAGGTTCCCGTCACCACTAGAGACCTGCTTCCCCTCATGTGAGATAGACAATACAGTCACAACAAATTGTTTGCATTGACAGCAGAAGTGCACTTCTTTTGGACTTTAAAATTGGGTGGATGTTACCACAAAATTAACCAATACTTAATTGTCTGAAAGTTTTGGTTGGTTGTGAATTAATACAAATTTAAACACTACACTTAAAGCAGTGTTGAAGCCAGAGGTGTGTAACTGGGATTTTACGGTAGGTTAGTTGTTTTATTTACTTTTTATTTTCTGAGGAAGCTGCATCTTCAGCAATTCCTTGATGCACACATGTGCATGAACGCACACACAAACACACACACCACACCACACACACACTGCCAGAGCTGTGTCAGAACACTGCCATGCTGTTTCGTGGGGGTGGGAGGTGTTAAATTAAAAAAAAAAGAAAACGACAATGCCATTTCTATAGGTTTTGTTGCATACTTCTACAAGCTTTTTATTCTACAGGTTCTACAAGCAAGTCAGTGCATTCAGTAGGTTGTTTCAGAGTCATTAGGTTCTATAAATGCATTGTGGCAACAATACAACAATGTGTTGACATTAAAAAGAAAATGTACTTTTGGATACTTAAGTATTTTTAAAAGCAAATACTCCAGTACTTTAACTGAAGTAAAAATTTGACTGAACAAATTTCACTTGTATTGGAGTAATATTTGACCAGGAGTATCTATACTTTGAGTCAGGTAATGGAGTTGTGTACTGTGTCCACCACTGCTGTGCTGACACTGTGGCCCCCAGCATATTTTACAGTGACAATGGAATTGGTCCCTGTATGGTGACTTTTTTCTTGATATGGGGACCCTGGCCACAGTAACTATGGAGGGATGTGAGAATGTTATAATATAATGAATTTTACACACCCAGATTTAATCATGAGGAGGTTTGTTCCTTTGAAAGTCAACCCCCATCACCATAATTTTATTGTGTTCAACTCCAGGTAAGTTGCACACCATATGCTTACAATAATAACATTAATGTGGTTATTATGGATTAAAAATACTTGCTCAAAAGCAAGTATTTTTCATACAAAAAAACAGGTGGACAAACTAAATTTAAATATACCTAAACATACATTTGTCTGATATAGTCAGACAAATTAGTAAATAAAAATTGCATCTATATTGTAATATCATGCATCAGTAACTCAAAGTAATATTAGTCATCTTATCAGCAACTGTCCCTTGTTTAGATAACTACATAATTCAACACTGTATTATTCCACCTGTTTGTAGATGTTGGCTCCTTTGAATAAATCCAAGTTCTTTACCATAGCGCTAGATGGCTGCAAAGACTAGAACTGGGTGACACATTTTGAAATAAAGCAGGAGAATCACAACATATTTTCTGAGAGAGAGATAAAGGTGGTGCCTCTCCATGAACTTTGTGTGTGACACATTCAGACTGTTCGGCACGGGTATAACATGGACAACTCTAGATTCAGTGCAATATAAGTTATTACTAACTTATAATTTATTGCATTGTAAGTGCCCGTATCTATCTAAAAATGCCACGATACTACACAAAAATACCAATCGAGGTATCGATGTTCGATTATTAACACTGAAGGCGACGTGTGACGTATTATTAAGCGGACAGAAGGAGGGCGGTTTGAAGCGACACTTTACAGTAAACAAAACTCAAATTAACTCAAATTAACCGGAAATTATTAAAAGTCATTATTTGCTCTCAGCGTGATAGTCGGCTTGCAAGCCAGGCACTTTAGTCTCAGATGTATAATGCATTGCTAGCTCCTTGCTCCCCAAGTTAGTTACCCATCGCTGGTTGCAGCTAGCAGGGCTAACTAGCTGCACGTCTGACCTGCACACAACTGATTCGTTTAGTCGCGAAGAGTCGTCTAGTTCCGTAAACAATGGCGAGTGTGCACGAAAGTTTGTATTTCAACCCGATGATGACAAACGGGGTAGTTCACGCCAATGTGTTCGGCATCAAGGACTGGGTGACTCCGTATAAGATCTCTGTCCTCGCCTTGCTGTACGAGATGACCACCTCTAAGATCGCTCTGCCAGAAAGAAGACGCCTGAACAAACTCATCCTGCCTCTACAACAGGTTTGGTTGCCTTAATTATTTACAGTATCGCCGGCTGTTCGGGTTGCATTTGTTTATTTTTATGTTTGTATTTATTTTATTGTTGTTTAACTTGATTGAAATTTGCCCACTCGGCACCTATTGCACCCCTGACTATCCTCCATTGTAATTCCTTCCCCAAGATTTCTTCCATTTTTTCCTGATTAAGGTTTTTGTGGGAGTTTTTTCTTCTCCAATGGAGGGTTAAAGGTCAGGCGGTGTCGTTTAATTCCTTGTGATTGTGGGCTTGTGAAGCCCTTTGAGACTGTAAAGTGAGTAAGGGCTATATAAATAAACTTGACTTGACTTGAAACTTGACTTCTGTTTTATCTCTTGTTTTATCTTGGGGTCATCGTCAGGGTCCAGACCTGCCTCTTGGCCAGTTCCTTAAGACGGTGGAAGATTGTTGCCCTCAAACTGCATATGCTGTCAAACTCAGGTAAGATACTTCAGCTTGAAACGTGTTCATTATGTTGATTGCCCGGTACTATGATAGACACGTGTAGCCTCACTGCGTATTCAGTTTCAGTTAATGTGTTTTAACGTGACTGGTTTAGTTGTTGTTGAACACTTAACAATTACACTCAAGGCATTTAGCTGACTCTTATCTCAAGTAATCTTTTTTTTTCTCTTCAAAGGTTACATGAAATGGCCGATGGAGAGCTTAAAGACATGGAATACTTCTTTGCCACCCTTCCCACTCCCTTTAATGCTTTTGATTCAGAGGCTTATAAAACCAGTGTTGTTGGTGAGTGTACATTATTTGACGAGCCTTTAAAAGTCTGGTTTAAAGGAAGTCCTCAGAGGCCATTATGATTCTCTGTCACATCTCTGTGTCTTCTGTTTTTAGGTCTTTTTATGAGACACATGCTTCTAGCCTACAACAAGCTGTCCTTCAGCCAAGTATACAAGCTGTACAAGTCCCTGCAACACTACTATCACAGTCACTATGCCAAGCCCACTGATGGACAGGTGGATTTGCCCGCGCTGGCTGCAGACGACTCGGACATGGACCTCACCAGCACTGAGGACACTGTAGGGGACAGAATAGAGAAGGAGGAGCTGGACACCCCGCTGCATGAGTCAGAGCTTCGGTTGGTGGTGCTATTTTTGCACAATATCATTCACTTTAGAAAATACCTTCTTTTGCCTAGGCCAAGGCCTACAGTGAGCCCTGCTGGATTTCAACCTCGCCAGCACACTTCTATGCTTTTCCTAACTTACTGCTATTTTATGTAACTTCCTCACTATCTGCAGTATAGAGAGCCTAAGTCCCTCCCCTTCCGCTGTCCCCGATGGGACCTTATTTCGGAAAAAATATGTACGGTAGTCAATGGCGAGAGACAAATCATTTTTTGATCCCGTTTGAATTGTGCAGTAAAGTAACATTTCGTTTTACAACAAACCACAACTTTCTTGACTTGCAAAATTGTCTTTTAAATTGACAAACATATGTGTAATTCATGGTACAGTTCAAACAGGATCAAAAAATGATTTGTCTCTCGCCATTGACTACCGTACATATTTTTCCCGCAATAAGGTCCCATGGGGGACAGCGGAAGGGGAGGGACTTAGACTCTCTATAATGTAATTCTTGATTCTATGTGTTGCAATTGGTGGAAGTAGTTGAAACAACATATAGGAATGATGCCACTAAATGGAATCCTCGTAACTGGCATCAGGGTGATTGTTCTTGTTTGATCATGGGGAACGTTTTGCTTCTCAGAAATGACGACACTCCGAGCAGAGGTCCCCTCTCACAGAAACAAGCAGAGTACTTCCTTGCTAGACAGGTAAGTGAGAACATCAAGAGAAGATCAGTCTCTATTTAAAGGATAGGGATATGCTTTTGCCATATTTTGAGTTTTATTGTTGGTCATTTTGTGTACTGTTGTGTACATTGTGTGTACATTTTGTGTACCAGTACTGTTATATTAAACAAATGTAGTCAGCAGTATATTGAACATGAAACCTAGATTTTGTGTCAGTCACAGTTTTTCAGTGTGATTTTAAAAACATGTCCGTTTCCTAGGCATACCTTCTGAAGAATGATGAGAATAAAGCCTTGAAGCCCGCTGCTCTGCAGGACGAGCTCAATAACATGCTGAAATTCAACCCGGACTTTGCTGAGGCGGTCAGGCTCTACCGCTATCCACTTACTCTCACAACCAGTTTGTTATGACTGCACCATTATAGTGCAATTCCAGCTGGAGATACACACTGAACCAGTGTTTTGTGTCGTCTCTCCTCAGCATTACCTGAACTATCTGAACAGCATGCGAGTCCAGGATATCTTCATCTCCACACATAGTCTGTTACATTATTTTGACCGCCTCATCCTGTCTGGGAGCGAGGGAAAGAGCAACGGGGATGAGGGCTATGGGAGGAGTCTCCGCTACGCCGCCCTCAACCTGGCAAGCCTCCACTGTCGTTTCGGCCACTAGTGAGTAATGGGGGCAGTGGAATTCTGCATATGTGGATCTCTGTAAAGCACGGAATAAACTTGGAACTGGATCTGTGTAAAACATGCAACATACAGCTATTTGTTTACTCTCCTTTAGTCAACAGGCTGACCTGGCTCTTCAAGAGGCCATCCGCATCGCCCAGGAGTCCAATGATCATGTGTGCTTGCAGCACTGTTTGGTAAAGATGTATTTGTTTGTGTTGTTTATACTTCAGTATTGACGCCATGAATTGTTCGTTATGTTTGAATGTAACTAACTGTCTGTCTCCTCCTGGTTCTCTCTCTGTCTCTTTGTTTCTCGTCTGTGCCTCAGAGCTGGTTGTACACACTGGAACAGATGAAAGGATCTGACAGCTCCGTGTTAACCGAGGACTCGGTGAAAATGGCTGCCCATTTCTGCCTACCGGTAAGTAAAGCATACAAGTCCTTAATGATGAGAGATGAGCAGATGAATGATGAGCGCCTCAGGAGATTGGCCGTGACACCCAAGACGTTGTTTTGTTCTGTAATTACGGGTATGAAGGCGATGCAACAGGGTTGAGACGAAGTCGAGTTGTGGCAGCCCCAAACTACTTATTGTCACAGTAAAGAATGTCCTTAAGAGTATTATGGTATTATTTGTCTTCACAGTAATATAGATACATAAGAGCAAAAACTAGGAGAAAATAATCTAGATCGTTAACCAGTTCTCTGGTTACCACAAGAGTTGGCATAGCAACTAATTAAGCACAGCAAGCTGATATGGGAATTAACAGTTTGAACCAGTCAAAACCAGACTGACCAGTCAGATAGCTTGGCTTAAGCTACCAACTGTATAATTTACCATAGACATGTATAAACCACCACAGTCCTTGATTATTCTCTCCTTTTCAGTACTTGGCGTCTTTGGGCATTCAGTCCTTGGTCCAGCAGGGGGCAATACAGGGTAAGACAGCTCATGAACTGATGGACGCACTGAAGGACACAGACATCCTGCACTGGAAGCACAGCCTGTCAGAGCTGATAGAAATCAGCCTGGCCCAGACTACCTCCATATGGAGGATGTACGGCAAGAGGTTAGGCTCCTCACCGTGTCGACCTCATACACCTTGCCACTGCAGTTCACTGTTATTCACAGTAGATTGGATGCTGACACATATCCTCCCATTCTTTTCTCAGTCACATTTAGTTAAAGCCGCCATCTGTACAAGCAGTATGGTCCTCTGTTAAAACCCTGTTGTTCTAGTACTGGCTTTGTTTACATTCTACATATAAGTTTGTTGGAGTGAATATACAGTATATACATACATAAATGTGTGTGTGTGTGTGTGTGTATATTCCAAAATGTTATTGTCTGACCATTCATGTTAACATTGTATTGATACATGCTAGTTTATTATTTATTTATTTAGTCGGGACAGTGTATATTAATGAACATTACATTAAATATGCAGTGTAAATATACCAGATTTAGCAAGCATGCTAATTTCCATCCGTAGTCCCCAGACATCAAACATCTATATTAGGTGCAGAAGTTACAGTCAAACTTATCCAGAGCATAACTGAATACACCCACAATGCAGCTCGTCAAATTACTGATTGTATCTTTAAGGTCATGGAATTTCTGGAATATCATGGAATTTTAGAAAGTCTTTTCCAGACATGGAAAGTCAGGGGATTTGATCATATTTTGGGCCAAATCATAGAATATCAGGGGATTGTGTTTGTAGCATCTTTAAATTTTAGTTGCCATTTATCAAAATGTAATATTTTCCTTTATCGGGTTATTTCACGCGTTTCCCGTATTGCTATGGTTGCTATGGTTACTTGATTTTTCAGCGCCCATTCATCCCCTTCCCGCTCGTCAACAACTGGCATCACTTCAGTCAAGATATGCAGTCTCCTGTACCTGCTAACGGAGTCAAGGAATTTGACATTTGACTTGGAGTGGGAACCCTGACTGTGGCCGGTTTTTGTCTGCTCAGCACAAAGGCGGCCTGTTTTAATCAGAAAAAGTCAAGGAAATTTGACATTTGACTTGGAGTGGGAACCCTCAAGAGATGTGTTGATGTCCACGATCATTCTTAACCTGTTATGTCTCTACGCAGCACCATGGCGCAGCAGCAGGCCCAGCTCCTTCTGAACATGAGCAGTCTGGAGCCAGTCAACTTCGGGGTCCAGCAGAACAACACAGAGGCCTTCGCCGTGGCTCTCTGCCACCTGGCTGAGCTGCATGCTGAGCAGGTAGTGCATCTGATTTGATCATGTCTTCTGTCTGGTGTCTGTCTCGCTGCTACGTATCCATTAAGTCAGTTGGCCCAGCGTTGCAGTGAGGCTAATCGACATTGATTAGGTCTGCTGTCCAGCTGCCGGGCCGAGTTCAGCGGTCGGCTGAGAATGAACATTTCTTTTTCCGCGCTCCTGTTCTTCCGTTGCAGGGCCTGTATGGTGCCGTGTCAGAGATTCTCAAGCATCTGAAGGAGCAGTTTCCTCCTCACACACAGCACGCTAAAGTAAGTCTCCTCAGCTAGATCTTTCATTGGGGGATATTTCTGCTTTATTGGAAAGTGGGCGGAGACGGGGATGAGAAGGGGGTTGAGCCAGACTCAGTGCAATATATGATGCAGCATAGTTTACGAGTTGGACTTTAATTCACATTACTAAGATTACTAAGATCCATTCACTCTATCCACTAATCCACTCTAATGCCATTTCTGGCCTTTATCTTAAATTTTATAAGGCGATCACTACTGAAAGGTGGGTGTTGTGAAAGCATACATATGTAATAAGCTATGTATTAAATTTCAGTATACATTGATTGATACATACATAAGTATACATTGATGTTTAGACATCTAAAGACAACAAGATACTAATTTGGGAACAAGATCAAGCAGAACGAAGCCTTTACTGCGACTAGGTTGACAACGTCTGTCGGTGATGGTCTACTTTTTTCACTCTACCACTTCAAATCAATGTTGAAATCTTTGACTAGTGTTTAAAAGTATTTACATATAGCTGATATCACCAGTTGTTAGGGTGTAAAGGAGGCAGAAGATCCGACTGACGTCTCCGGGTTTGGCCAAGCCTTTGGTATCGCTGAAATATGGGCACTTGCATTAATTTATGGACACTGGACATAACTGTTATGGTAAAAACGACATTGGTTTAAAAGACGGATACAGCTTCAATAAGTTACGAGAAACTTAAATGAAAACGGCATCGGATAAATCATATAAATTGGATAAATGCGATCAAACGTTGCTGTTCTCTGTCTCTGAATCAGCTCTGGATGCTCTGTGACCTTAAAATCCAGTTTGAGAGGCATATGAATGATGGGAAGTACCACTTGGCAGAGCCTCAGGTCCCAGCTATCGCCGCCCTGAACAAAATGGAGGGTCTCTACAGGTAAAGCCAGGGTGGATCTTCACTCATGTTCCTCGTTCTTGTTCACGCCTGTCTCGTACCTCTTCTGTATTCTGTGCTCCAGCTGTGATAGTGTGTTTGTGGACAGGAAAGCTCAAGTCCTGAAGGCGCTGAACCGAACCACTGAGGCATACAGCATCTTACAGAGGCTACAGGTTCACTGTGAGAAGACCAAATGTACGGAAATGATCATCAGGTAGGACAGCATTCTCCATGGCTGCTTGATAACTGCAGAGGACTGGGAACATGTTTGTTTGTTTGTTTGTTTGTTTCACTGTTGTTCGCGTGCATGTATATATTATTACCGGTTTGACCAGATATTTCTCCGTGTGTCATACAGGGTTATGCTTTCTACCGCTGAGCTCCACTGGGAGTCGTCTGGCTTTGCCACAGCCCTTCCTCTCCTGCTGCAGGCCTTGTCTCTGGCTAGACAGCATCACTTACAGGCCCTGGCCTCAGAGACCATCCTTCACCTGGCTTTCACCCAGGTCACTCACTACAGGCCAACTGCTTAGAACAGACGCCATTACAACTCCCACACATGCAAATCGTCAAAGCCTTTATCTCCAACACTGTTGCTGCATATGCAAAATAAAAGCGGCACAGTCATGCATGTATCCCTCTTAAAGGAGCGATATATGCGACATTCAGCCACTAGATGTCGCACTAGAGCACCAGCATCTCAGACCAAAACAAATGGGTGCGTCGGCCATATTGACACACACAAACTAACATGTACACGCAGCCGGACCGGCTATCAAAACAAAGAACAGATAAGCTCGGATTACAACACAGAGGGAGTGTGACTTCATTCTCTGCTCAGGATGCCATTACTCCGCTATATCTTTACATAGCAAGAAGTTGTTTGCTGTTATATTAATGTTCAAAATATCGTATATAGTACCTTTAATGTCATTTGTTCATTGTTCATTGTTTCTCTCTCCAGCTGATGTTAGGGGTTCCTGAGCAGGCTCTGAGTGTCCTCCATGAAGCCATGGAGCCTGTTCTCGCCCACGGAGCAGTCATGGACAAAGGTCGTGCTCTGATGCTGACAGCCCGCTGTCAGATGGCTATGACTGGGTTCAGGCCTAATGGACAAGGGCAAGCAGGTAACAGCTATACCAAATACCGCTGCTTATCTCGTAGTGATTGAGGTTCTACAGCTTCTGTTCAAACAACGTGGCTTGTTGTCTTCCCCTCAGCTTTGGCGGTTCAGACGCTGGACGAGGCCGCGGCCTATTTCTCCATGTTGAACTGTAAGGAGCGGCTGCGAGACGTCCACTACCTTCAGGCTCAGCTCTACCACTCACTGGGACAAACGTCCCAACGCAACAAATGTGCCATGCTGTTTCGCCTGCTGGACCAGGAGCTGCAGTCACCAGCAGCACCAGTTGCCATGCGACTCTAACAGTTCCCTCAGTAGACTTCTGAGCTGAAAACATACAGTTGCTGTCATGAACTTTAAATACTGAATCTCTACCAGAAGCCTAATGAGCTTATGATGTAAATCACCCTCCAGTCATGGATTTTGTAACTCGGTTGTTAAAAGTAAAATGTATCCGTACATTAAATATGTATCCTTATATGATGTTTTTCATTACACTTGCTCCCAACTTTCTTTTAGTTACTGGGTTGGTGCACTGCCTGGTCACCACTAGATGGTGATGAAGATCTGATCTACTCTGTTAGAACTACAGTAGTCTATTGTATATTACTTATGACATATGTATATACACACACACACACAAAGGTTCCAGAATAGATCCTTTATCTCCGTACTCTGGCTCAGGTGCGACATTTGAATAATTCATTCTGTTGATGATAACAACAGCAATGAGCGCAATGGCATCGACCACAAAATAGGCCTGAGGTTGTCAGACATGAATGTCAGCAGACGGTGTAGTAGAGCACCCTGAAAGTTTATCAGGAGCTGTCACTGTGGGCCTGATTTACCCAGCGCTCCTTGATGAATGGGGGTGCTATCGCAGTTACTCGTAAGATGAATGTGTTTCAGTGAGTTAGACGATTTCTTTTCCGTTAGAAGAATACTGATGAAGACGGAATCCATTTAGACGGAGGAGGAGCAATCCCTCGAGTCATGAGCACATTTATAATATAATATCACTGAGATGACATAACATGAAATATCTGTATTTCTCTCCAGTGTCACACAATTGGTGAGAAATATTTCGGCAAAATTGCTTTTTGGTGGTCTGATAGGCATATAATTCATTACTCAAATGTCTATAGAAAATAAATGACTTAACTTGAATAGGGTATTTTGTATTATCATTTAGTTAATCTGGAGTGAGTATATGAATTGTCGCCAGTATTTATGATATGTAAATGAAACCTTCGTCTCTGTCATTCGCTTGCATAGTGTAAAATAAGACCACAGGGCCTATATGGTCTAAATTACATGAGTATTAACCATTCAGCTGCAGTTGTAGTTAATGTGTTTTAGCACTATTTAGGGTTAGGCTATTCAATGTTGCATTTACATTTACTTTATTACTACAACTCATGATGGCGTTCCTCCAGCAATGGGTTTTCTAAAACATTAATGAAATAGTTATTGTTTCTGGTATGTACTGTATGTCACGTTGTTTGAATGAAAGTTCACAAAAGCTTCTTTTTAAGGTCCCTGTGGGATCTGATGGGAATAGCTCAGGGTCAGATGGCATAAACTATCCTCACCGTTGACAATCTGTTTTACTGTGAAAGTTTCTGTTAGCCAAGTTTCAATGCCAGTGTTTTGCTTCCAGTCATTGTCTAATGTAAACAGATAGATCATGGGGGTTCTTTGGAACAACAGACAGTCTTTCAGTGTAAATAGAACAGAATCATATGACTCACTCTGCTTTTGCACATGTGGTTTGGTTGTAGGTAGTGGGTTTTGGGCCTGTAATCTCTTAGTACCTATACTTTCCTGTTTACCTTGAGGACTGGATGTGTGGGTGAGAGTTTACCGCTCAAGGGTTTGTATAAATCTAGGACAAACTAAGTTTCCCCAACAGACGATGATTTATGCATAGTGCCTTACAGCGTCATTAGCATGCCCCCCCCCCCAAATAAAGGAATCAAGTCCCTATCCCCGGCAATACAAACCCTACAGAGACCAAATACACCAAAAGACTTATACTTCAACTGTTGTTGGCCCCTTTGTCACTACGGTTATTTAACGCTGCTCATGTGAAGTGTCATTCATTTTCTAGTTTTTGTTCTGTGCAACACCATGAGGGTAAACAAAAGATGTTGATCCCATGTTCTACCAAGCCTTCTTTGGCCATGCCTTTGTGTAATTTACAACTCCAATCTGCTAAATTCCTAAAAAGCTTTTTTTTTTTTTTTACTGTTGACATTTATAAAACAACTGGTCAAGCTACAGTACATTTCCCCACCTTCACTGAAACTGTGGGTCACCGTGTTGTTTACATAATTTTATTGAGCTTTATTTAACACAATATTAGAGTTCAGTGTCCTCCATTGACATCCCTGGCAGACAAAGTCAAACTCCCGTACCACAACCCAAATGAAATGCTACAACGATTGTTGTAATTATGGGATATATGTGTGATGAGATACATAATACAGTATATTAGCTTCATTTTTCATTTAAATGCCCCTTTAGGCCCTAATATTTCCGTAGAGTGACAGTACAGAAATGCTCAGTGGTTCCATGTGTAAAAAATAACATTTACATTTAAAATGTTTAATAACAAGCATGGCATATGAACAATGCATGTTTAGAAAAATATATCTGCAAATGTATTTTCAGAATACACTTTACATTCACTTAACCTCTACTCGGTATTAAACATTTACAATTCAAACATGTCTCTCACAACACTCAAAAAAAAAAAATCACTAAATCTATGGCAAGAAAAGGACCAGGATGACAGAACCCTTCTCAACAGAATCTGTCAGAGCTTCCGTTAGGTATGAAAAACAATTAGAGCTGTCAGTTGAAGGTTCATTTCAATATCTTTCACCAAGAGTCAGTGGTTTTTGACATTGTAAGAACAATACACCCTTGTTTCAGACAAAGTATCCATTCATTCACATTCAGTTAAACCAGATTTGTGTTGTCTTTGAACAAAAAATCAGACTGTATGTACAACCTACTACCACTCAAATTATTCCCTTAAACATACTGATGAAACCTTTATTTCATATATCAGATAACCATTTGCCTATTTATCAGGGTAGTCCATCTATCTTTATAGCCATACAGCCTTAAATAGTTGTTTTAATATACCAGCTATTTCATAAAGAAATTGGGCTTGAAGTATAGTAGAGAATGTATCTCTACCAGTACAGTTTTGCACCATTAGTTTATGTATCTATGTGGGAAAGACTGATGTGTCTCCCGTCTTCAAAACATCCTCTTCACCACCAATAATCAATTATGATTATTTCTTGATACAGGAGTCAAAATGCCACAAACGCTGGTGCAATCTCACTTCTTTTTATCAAAACACAAAAAATAAACAATGCCAAGAAAAGCAGAAATGCTTAATATTTGGTTTGAATGAAAGAGGTATTGAAACAGTAAGTAATTTTCTATGTTTGAGCAAAAAAAAAAAAAAAAAATTAAACTCAAAAAAGAGTGGCTGTGTCTCCATAGCTTAAACATGGCTGGTGTCCCCCCGCAGAGCCATCCATCGCAGACACACGTTGCGGCTCTGTCCCTGCATTTTTTTGAGAAGACGGTCCAGACTGACAGGAAGAGAAGAGCTGAAGTCGACCTCAGTATCCGGCCGGGTAGCCTCCTTTCCTGGGGTCGGACTCTGCGCAGAGGCGTTCCCCCTGCCGCAGCACCGCCTGGACCACTGATCCCGGAGTCCGCAGCAGCTCTGTTACGTGGTTCTTCTGGACTAGGCCATCTAGGACACTCTGCCATGCCGTTAGTGTTATTACCGTCATCATTATCATCATGACCATTATCTTCATCATCATCAATACCATCGTCATCCTCACAGACACTCGACCATATCGTTTGTGCAATATTCTGGGTAATACTTCAGCTATGTGATGCGATCCAGACGTAGCTTTGCGTCCAGTGTATGCGAGCGTGACGTGCGACGTACCTTTTCAAAGCCCTGCTCCACCACTGTCATGTTGGGATTGAGTTGATTGTGAACTCGAGGTTCTTTCACAGCTTTCTTTAAGTCATAATTAAAGAACAAGGAATTCAGGATGACCTGTGAATAGTAGAGAAAAGGACATTTTGTATCAAAGCAGCGTGGGTGTGTCTGCTGGGCGGAGGTGCTTTAGAGTAAATCAGACTTACTAAGGCAGTGGCTGTGGTGATCTTTGTTCCTCCAGAGGCTCCCACGACCATCTTCACTCTGTTGTCTTTGTCAAAGATGATAGTAGGGCACATGGAAGACAGTGGCCTCTTGCCTAAAACAGATCAACAGAATGTGGCGATGGATGTTTTATAAATAAATGTTCTTTCAATGTGCTGTTCAAGACACTACCATTTCCTGTTAGGTACTGATAAAATATCCACCCATCCATCCATCCATCCATCATCCATCCATCATCCATCCATCCATCCATCCATCATCCATCCATCATCCATCCATCCATCCATCCATCCATCCATCCATCCATCCATCCAGGCTGGTGGACTGAGAAGAGTAACTATTAGTCACCATGGAAGCCAAATCCTGTGTAATCTCATAGCACCTCCTCTTCTGCTCAGCCAACAGTTTCACTCACACAGTATTTACAGAAGCACACATTTACACTGCAGCTGAAAAATACTATTTAATGAGATGATTCTGTTACTGACCAATTACTGCCCGTAATTCATAACATGTTTAAACGCTACTGACACCTGTAGACGTACAGCAACATACCTCACCGTCCTCCACAGAGACACCGCACCGACAATTAAAAGACTTATCAAAACATATTTCAGGGAGCATTTCCTCCTCTACTCTGCTTTCATGTCTTTACTGGGCGCTCGTCTTTAAATAATATTGTAGCGATACTGTGATATCTGACACATGTATTGTCTGGACACTGCTGTTGACGCTGGTGTTCTTATCTCTATTATATGATGTTGTGGTTGGAGACTTTAGCATCTATTTTAGGTCACAAATGAGAACAGCAAAACGTCAAAAACTTTAACGTAAAACTGGAGCGTAAAAGACTCATCATGTTACCTGTCGGGTGAGAAGGCAACCAGGTGTTGAGATGTTCTGCTGTCCAGGTGTGTCTCTCTGGTGTCAAAGGTCTTCAACAGGTGGAAAATGTATGTCCAGATAAGTCCAGAGATGAACAGATATAACAACTCTCTTTCCTTCTGTTTCTTTCTCACTTTCTTTTTCTTTCAAACACACGGGCTTACATGGGAAGTGTGTGTTCCTCTCAGTAAACTGCGTGTGTGAGGGAGTGACAGCATACCTGTGCTTCTCTCTTCTTTTCTTCGGATCAGCCACGCCCATTCTACCTGTGGCAGGCGAAGCCACGCCCACTCTACGTGTATCAGGTTAGACCACGCCCACTCTACCTGGGTCAGACTAAGCCACGCCCACCTGTCCGTCTGGCCGGTAAATGTGGCAGGACTGGTTTTGC
>OMKK01058948.1:0-12003 GCA_900302305.1 Polymixia japonica
TTTGCCTGCCTGTTTGGATTTGCTTATCCTTGTTCGTTTTTTATCTAAGTAAAGACTTTTTACTTACACTTCTGCCTCCCGAGTCGTGCTCTTGGGTCCCTTTACTGAACCGTGACGAGCGCTGAAAAACTAAATAATGATTGAAGGTGCATGAAATGCACTTGTTATTTTCAAATTCTGCTGTGCTTTGGCCAGTCAGCTGATCAAATGGGGAGGCAAAGCTTACCCTGCCTAGCAGCAGTTATGCTGAATAGAGCTAATGGAGATGAGGTGTTAAAATGGGCTGCACACTGTATGAGAGTAGCACACATTCCTCTAACTGGAATCCAAGCGTAATGCAACAGACTTCAACATGCTTAAAGGTTTTGGCAGAGGATATCAAGGGAAATTCCAAGGCTCTCGCAGCATTTACGGGTGGCAAACTTGGAGTTGCATGAACGTTACATCAGTTGTATTCATTTTAAGAGGAATCAGTCCTAATCTAATATGCTAACTTGTAATTTGGAGAATTTTCTTGAACAACTGATATCGTCTCACTTTGAAGCCTTCCTCCAGGTTATATCACGATGTTATAAAAATGTGGTATGCCTACTATTTCAGATGGATACTTTAAAGTATTCTAAGTAAGTATACCTAGCTTTTAAGTACAAATTGAGAAGAAACCTTGTCTGGGTTTAAGGGGGGACTCTAAGGCAACGATGAATGCTGAGTAGCTCCCTTTCACTATTCAGATTAGAGACGCAACTCACGCAGCTAAGAGTAGACTTGAATCCCACAGTCATTTTCTCACCGTTTGAAAAGGCCATCTATCTATGGCGTTTTATCAGCTCAGCCCGGCCTCAGTGTTTGGCTTCAGGAACAAGACGAGAGGATGGAGGGGTGAAAGAGCAAGCACACAGGTATGTTTTATTGATCACAAGCACAAGATGGGAGAAAGGCTGTGAACATGAGAATGAATAATGGATTAGATGAGAGGAAGAAACTTAAGTCTGCTGAAGCAGTGAGATGAATCTCAGAGGCAACAGAGGACTCAGAGGAGTTGCCAGAGTAGGGAAAAGTAGGGTTCTAAGTGGGAAAATTTCACATTTTACATACTTCCTTAGTAATGGAGTAGAAGAGGCAAAGTCTGTATTCGAAGTGCCTGCATTAATGTCTATGTCCACTGACAAACTGCTTGTTGGTTACCAATGATTTTAACTGACTTTAAAACACCTGCTAAACTAGCACAAGCTTCCAGGCTAACGCACACGACCATACATACTAGAAGGTTCAAAAGACTTTTGAAAGATTTTGAACATCATTGACTGATAAAAATAGTTCAAGGCCATTCTATCTGGGCTCAATCAGCAGACTACAAAAAGCAGTTACGCACTTACTATGAAAAATTTACAGAGTAAAGACAAAGTTTGGTGCATTTTGTACATTTCAAAACGGACGCTAATGGCCAAAGCTTCTAAATGATGCCTACTGCATGAAACTGTGGAAACTGTGGAAATGTGTCTGGCATATAACACAGAAAATGAATGTTTAGACATACCAATCATCCGTAGTTTGGTGTCAGCCGGCTGGGAAAGTGTCTCTGTTTTAGCTTTTTTTTTCTGTTCAAACCTTACCTCACCGTGAGGGTATCTATTAAAAAAAATTAGAGTTAAAACTACAACCAGATAATCTCCTCAATCATTTTTCCTCTGAGACTACTTAAACAGAGCATGTCTCTGGTGTACTTACAGCCTGGCTTATAGTTAACAGCACAATGCAGGAAGATGAATGAGAGACTTAAGGGGTCACCCAAAGGCCAGAGGAAGCTTGAAAGGCTGTGTGATGGATCTTTTCAATGGTGCGCTGATGAGAGCTGGTAGCAAAACTGCTCCTGGCCCCAGGATCCTAGAAGGTACCTCCATCACATCACTTCTTCTCCTTTGTGCTGATTCACGCCCAATTAGTTAACTGCCGCAAAAATGATTTGCACATGTTTTAGTGAATGTGTGAGGTGTCTAGATTCACAATGTGACATCAATTGCCATGTATGCTCAAGTTCCTCATTTCCTTAAACTTGTCTTATTTCCATCTGTACTATCATTTATCATCTAAAAATCCAAGAATACAGGCGTATTACAGCAGGATTAACCATTAGAACCACTTGTTTTTTTCTTACTGAGAAATAAAACGATGACAAGTGCTGTTTAGACGAGCCAAAACATTTAATACACACCACTGCAGGAGCCATGCACTTCCAGCACTTAGTGAACCTTTCCAACTGTACTCTTCACCAGCATTGCAAACAACTCTCATTTTAAAACACGTTTACAAACCATAAAATAATTTAAAACATATATTAAAAAAGGGTTACATTTTTCATATATGGTCATAATACTGCATGTTCATCACAGAAATGAGCGCTTGACATCGAGCAAACCATAGAAATTGATCCTGGTATTACAATGACACTGCTCTTTGATAGTTAGCGGAATATTTTGAACTGGTAACATCATGACAGTCAGTCAGCATCACTGAAAAAGGAATGTCACAGAGAGGACAAGGGCTGGGAAAGGAGAGTCTGTCGAGGGAGAAGACGATCTGTCTCTCTGTCGCTCTCTGATGAAAAACATTCCAAGTCCCTTTGAGGGCAAAGTGAGGTCCATTGCTAAGCATAGAAGGTTTCTACTTTCACGGCCTGACAGAACATTGTCATTGAGAACACCAGGCCCAGAATCTGCAGAAACAGAAGGAACACATTAGTCCTAAAGTTCTTCAAATATATTTGTTCAAAGTTCTGTTTACAATTACAAAGATTATTCTGTACCGAATAAATACAAAATTGAATAATACATAGTGACAAAGTATGAAGGCCCACACACTCTTTCTTTAACCTCTTTGTAGGATGTCTTTAGTTTTTACAGGTCATATGACATCAAATTGCAGCATAACTCCTACATTGTATTTCATATTGTTGTGATTCATATGAAAAAAATCATGTGACCTGTGTTTTATTTCAAAAACATTCAACTTACCAGACAGCTGAAAAGGAGTTCAGTGATTTTATAGAAAATAACCCAACATCTCCTATATTGTCTTATGTGAGCTACTGTTTTTAGTAGCAGTAGTCATATTTTATTGCAACGGCAAAACTGTCACAATTGATTTATTAACACATTAATGAAGAAATCCGATATGTAATGTAACCAGTATTGAACGCTAAGGACAATGGATTTATCCATCATGAACTTGGACTCTACCTGTGCCTGTAGATACCAGGTTGTGAACACGAAGACATATATCACTCTTATTACCTGAGTGAGAGCAGTGCATAGAGCAAATATCCAAAGCGCCACCAGGTTCTCATTAAGCCAGTCCTTCACCCGCTCATAGCATGGCTGTGAACACACAAACATGTATACATATTGAATGTAAACAAACCACAAATATTGTTAACTGACCAAAAATGGCGACATATTTAAATTCTTTGTTTAGTTATCATAGAGGGTCCCAAATGGCAATTTGCTCATCTCTCACTTCTACTCATTTTATGTTCTTTGGGAACATTTCCAAAACATAGTCCCCCCCTGCCCTTGTTTCAGTTCAGGCGTACAGACAGAAATGATGTGAATATAGAACCACAACATAGACTGGATATATAATTTAGACAAGAGAAGGCGTTGAATTTTTCATGTCATGACATTGTTTGAATGTATCCTTAAGTGGCCTCTGACAAACTATTCTCTACCCTCTTACAGCTTTCCCTCCATCAAATATATTTCAACATCCCCTTTGAAACTCTGTCAAATGTCCACAAGTCATGTAGTGCCTGAAAGGCAGAACGAGAAGGACGGTGGTTATTTATAGAGAAACACATGCTTCAATATTGTACTTTCGGGTCAGGTAATTTGAGCAAGTACTGAAAAGATAAATTCTCAAAACAGTGAAAGTGTTTTTTGCAGTGGCAGGTGAAAGCTGACAATAGCTGTGATGGGGTGGTATCTGCCACGGGGTCAGGTGGTAAATGGATGTTTGCTAGCCTTGTCAAAGACATGTCCACAGCATTGTATTGTACCAAAGAAATTGAAATAAAGTAATGTAAAAACTAATGTTACAAACTAACCTGTTTCAAAGAAGTTATTGATTTTTGCAGACTTGCTCCCCGATTGTGCTGGTTTTTTTTTAAATTATACCATTATATCAAGATGTTGAGTCAGAACTAAGAAAGTGTGTTCAGTCAGGGAATCCAAACTGAATTTTTGCTGTATTTCCCCTGTTGAAATTTCATTTTTAACGCATATGCATACCTTGAGTACATGAACAATCAACCTTCAACATCAACTGCCCAAGGAATCTTTAGCCAATATCTTTTTTCCAGCTCTCAACTCGATATTATCTGATTTATAATATATATGAGTAAGGTGCAGTCTGTAAGCGATTAATCTCAGCCCAGAGCCATCAGAACTAGAGTCTTCAGCACAAGAAGACTGTGGTATCTCCACATAAGTCCTTTGCAGGTGTTAAGCCAAGGTCTGTCTCCTGCCTCCTTGAATAGGTACCTAGGTAGGTAGGTATCTAGCATTAGATTCCTTAGTGGAACAAACTGTGCCACCATCACCCAAAAACCTTATTCAGTGGCTAAATTAAGACGCCACATGTCCCCTGCGTTAGGAACAGCAACACTCTCATATCCTGTCAGGATGCATGAAGTTAGTCTTGGCCGTGGCTGATACACTTGGCAGCGTAACCTACTGTTGAAGACTTTGGCAGTTGCAATAAAGAGTTAACAAACAAAAATCAATACTTTAAAGGAGAGAGCTCTATGTGTCAAACTAGCTTAGTACGCGAATACAAGCCATGTCAGGAAAGTTTTAGTGAGTAGACACAAAGTAGGGCAGTTAGGGAAAATGTGAAAAGATTTGTGGCAGCAACTTGCAGCTTTTTTTTGGTAAAAACGTACTATGCCATAGGAAGGCACGAAGACTTTTGCGTGGGAAGATCAGCCATGCAAAAAGCAAGATGCAAAACTATGCTAAACTAAGCTAGCAGCCAAGTCTAAACGTCGAGGCTGGAAATTTCAGGTGCGCTCTGGATTTTTAGTCACATCTACTACTAGTTTACATGAGGAGTTAGAGATTCCTGGTCGGGGACTTTGGCACAGACAACCCAAAATGAAGTCATTGGCTCTGGTTGAAAACATAGGACACCAGTTGGGGTCCAAAGTATCATTTTCAGCTCAGGGTTAATATTTTTTTTTTTTTTTTTTTTCAAAGTAAAGTGTGGGATTTATCAACTTGTACTTATACTTGAAAACGTTCATAAATTTACACACAGCTCTGACCATGCGTACGCACAGCACCTGCTGGTAGAAAAGGAGAATGGTCAATGACTTGCCATCTACTAAATGACCAAACTGTTAAGGAAAACAGGATGGCAATGGATTGTATTTCTTTTAGAATTTTATACAACATTAGGTTACAACAGTTTGATATAGTTTGAATAGTTGAATAGTTTGAAAAAGGGCAGCGAGTCTACCATCTAAACAAACGTATTTAAATGGTTGGACAATTATTTTGTTTTGAGTGAGAATTGGCACTCATACCACTGCTGTGCTCACAGAGCGTGTTTTCAGAGACCTTGCTCGGTTTTTTTTTAAACTTAGAGAACAATGATAAGAAGAATACAATAAACTTTATGATGACAGCCCAAGTTGTAAAGTTTATTATACGGGGCTTATTTTGTTTAGTCTCTGCTGCCAACTTTCTTCAAACAGAGGATAAACATCCAGGCCCTCTCCCATCCTGGGATGTTTGGCGACGGTCACATGGGAGATCAGGGAGAAACTGAACATTGAGCCGCATCGCACCATGAGCCGCGCGCTGCCAGCAGTTTTAATTCATAATTACATGTCTCACCGTCGCAGATGATGCCAAACACCCAAATCTCCCCAATAACGCAATTTATCTGTTGGAATATGACTGACAACTGTGTCTCAGTCCACTATCCTCCAGTTCAAAAACCCTTCACACACACAGTCCCTATATATATATATATATATACAGTATATACGGCATTAACATTTTTTTATACATATGCAAATTGTCCTGAGATCTAACAATGTTTTATTTCTGCCACTATTCTTTGTTTACCACATCCTACCACAGCTTGCTCACAATAATTGTTCCAAAAGTCCAAGTTTTCCAAAATATGTTTTGTGTCGCTTCAACCTCACTAACCGAAAATTGTTCCATCTGAAGTGTTTTTCTTAATTGCTCCTTTTTGATGTATTAAACTTGAGACATTGGTGACGTTGCCTGCATCTTTAAAGGGAATGTTTTGTTACCACATTTGGTGTTTTAGGGATGTTTCTTACAGCTGTGCGTATAAATGTTTGATAAACACCAATTTTCTTGTATGTATGAAGATTCTACATTTTGTTTCGTAAGAGAGAATTTAGAGCATTTTCCACGCGCTGTTGATAAATGAGGGCCCAGGAGAGCGTGCGCTCTAAAAGATGAACATGTGACAGCTCGCACGTTTGAAAACATTATTTCGCACCTTTTATGAATGCACTTTGATTTTAGCTGCATTTCTTACCGCTGTCCACCACGTTCCTGGGTTGTCCAGGCCACAGTTGTCACTGTACTCCAGGCAGCAGGAGTCGGGCACGCGGGTGGCGTTGTAAACCTCGAACCAATCAGTGTGGTTGGTCACACCACAACAGCGAAACTGCAGCACGAAAAGGACAGAATGTCAAGGGAGGCCGGCGTCGTACCAAGGCACCAAAATCCTCATGCATGATTAATACAAACAGCCATCTCATATGTACGTGTCTCTCTCACACCGTTCCTTTAGATAGATCCTCCATCATTCCATAAGTGGCCATTAATAATATCCCATATGGACTTTGCCACGAGGACGTCTGCGGTGTTAATGTATTCAGTGACTCAGTGTGTTTGAAGGAGGCTTGGGGGTGAGAGCTGTACAGTGAGAGAATGACAACTGCCTTTTTATGGTCTGGATCTCTTCTAGACGTGCTCTTTATGGAGCTCGTACATACAAGTACTGACAGGGGAAAGGGTGCATGCATACTTGCACAGACAAAAACACTCATTGGGGCATCGCAGCACACACGTTCTCCTACTCAAACATCATGTACACACAAAGTCATTACTTTTGCCATACATCACCAACGCACGCGCGCGCGCACGCACTCACACACACACACGCACAACAACAAATTTTCATATATTTGCATACCAGCACTGTTGTGTGCTGTGTATTTTCCATCATTGTTCTCTCTGGTGACACAGATAATTATATGCCTTTCAGACTACACACACACACAAGTACAAACACAAATCCCCTTCCGGACATACCACACGACTGCAGAAACAGAGAAAGAAAGCGGCAAAGACAGGTAGGAACAGAGACTAGAGCTCAGACTAAAACATTCAGCTAGTCTCACAGATTTGCTAATGGAACATAACTACAAACCACCACGCTGGATTTGTGATCTGAAACAAGTCTACAGAGCCCTTAAGCTAGGATGTATCATGTGATACCTCCATGTGATGCTTCACCACAAGCAACAACGCCTGCATTTCTTAATTACAAATCTCTTCTTCGCACCTTGTGTTTTCTTTACAGTGCAGTTTTTTTTTTTTTATATATATATATAATAATACAAATAAGAAACAACATCAAAGTGAGAGCTAGAAAATAACTACCTCAGAGAGTCTATGATGGTATTTGCATTAGTCCTTCTGACAGCATTTTCCTCTATTTAAACTATTATGGTTTCAAGTTAAGCTGCACTTTGAAGATAATTTGGGACCAAAAACATTTTATAATGCCATATTGAGAGGTTTCTTAATTGTACAAATCCAACTGAGAACCAATAGAATTGAAAAATCTTCGGTCCTTAAAAAAATTAAAAATGCATTGAATTCATGATCAGTTTTGTAGAAACAGACATTGCCTGAATCAATAAAAGGTCACACTAATGATGTATTTTACCCAAAATCAGCTTGTGATAAAGTATTTTCAGTATATAATTTGACTTCCCACATCGAGATTCATACTAAACTGGCTGACATGTAGACAGCAGAACTTTTTAGGGTTTTATTTTTACTGTATTACAAATGAAAACAAACGTCAGTGATCTTGAAGGGATTCTTAGTATGATATTGTACTGACAAGAAGCTCCCGGGCCGAGCTGTGATTTATTAAAAATGTGCCATTCACGTTGATTTACTGATGCAAAATACCAATGGCAAAAACCTGTTAATATTGCTACCAAATACATGAATGCTAAGATATTTGAATTTTAGTGGAGTTTTTCAAACGATCAAACAATATAATTTTTGATAAAGTCAAAGATAATTCCAAGAGTTCCTGTGCTGAAACTCCGAGGCCTTCGTTCCTTGCCTCGTTTTTTAGGGCACATTTGAGGAGGTTCTTTATTTTGAAGATGGAGGAATACAGCAATATTGGAAGACTTTTGAGCCTTATCCAAGGTTTGAGTGTGTGTGTGTGTGTCTGTGTGTTATCTTACATCAGTTTGTACGATCATCCAGGCGTTAGTCAAACCCACGTTGCCTTCTGTGCCAAAGAGCTGGAGGCCTCTCTTCAGATCCCTCTGGGCATAGTAATCAATCTGAGAGAATAGACAGATAAATCAGTTGTGACAAAGCACACACATGGTGCAGAGTATCTAACAAGCGTCACGACTACTTCACAGGTTGAGGCTGTTTGTCCGAGATAAACGTGTTTAGGAAGACTGAAGCCTTGGAATTATACAAAATTTGGTCATTTACACGAAACAATGCGAACATGAAGGCGAGATATGTAAGCAGAAAAAACGTGTATATATACACAGACATGCACATACACACACACACACACACACACACACACAAGCCGATTATCCTCGTTTACACGTTTAGAGGGTCCCCAACTCATCCATCTCATTGATCGCCATTGATCTTGCTGTCTCCTGGTCTTCTAATCTCTGGGGTTATATATTACATTTAAACCTGTAAGGGTACACCGTATTCTGGGATAAACGTGCAACTACCCAACACAACCTGTTAAATGCTTGTTTCAAACACTACCAGGCTGGACTACTGGTGAAAATAGGTTGCTTTGATTTCAAAATGACTACTTCTACTGCTACTATTATTATTATTAATAAATTATTATTGTAAATAATACATATCCAAAAACAGTCAAATGGTGAGAATAAAATTGTAAAAACAAAGTACATAAAAGCCTGCATGTAAAACGTGTATTTTTGCGGCGTGGTCGAAGGCTGAGTTGTCTGTAACAGGGTTTGTCTGTATGTCCGTCCCCACAAAAGCAGACCAATCACGGCTCACGCCGCTGTGTGCATGACGTCACGAAACCCAAACCTAAAAGCAAAACTTAACGTTGGTGTAAACTCACTGCAGCAAGAGAACAGAACGGCACCGAAACTACCGACTCGTTCGCAAACCGCACAGCTAGTAACTTGCTATTGCTAGCTAAAGATTGGACAAGGAGGCCACACCGTTATTAGACTCCATGTCTTGTTTTGTAAACCATAAAATTAGAATAAGAATTTGTATCAAACCAATTCTCTTTTCCCAAATGACGTAAATGTTCAATTTACAGCGTGTAACTGTTGTATGACTACTAATAGGGATGATCCATGGTGTTATACTGTATTACCAATGGGATGCCTCTCAGTCACAGCGCTCAATTAAATTAAAAAGTGTTGAATAAGGATCCAGGAACGTAAAAAGAAGATTTTCTTTTAGCTAAAATGGTGATGACATCACAACAACATGTAAGCGATCTCGAGAATTATGTAAGAATCTAAAATGATGTAAGAATCTAAACTTTGAAGGAGTTTTTACTTTCCCTTGAACTGGCCTTGATTAAGCCCAAGTCCTCTAAAGTTTCACAAAGAAAGAAATTACTTTACATCTTAAACTAAGTGGCTCATTAGTAAAGAATGACTGAAAGTGCTGCAAGAAGAGTGAAAAAGCTGCTGCCGTACTTTTAGCTCGGTATTGATGTTGTCCTCGGGACTTCAGTTGTCCTTTAACTACACCAGGCGAGTCAAAGATGGGACATGAATTATTTATATAGAGGGGGAACGAAGAGCGATAAGAGAAGTAATGTATGGAGAGGAGAGAGGAGAAGGAGAGAAAGAAGGAGATAGAGAAGGAGAGAGAGAAGGAGAGGAGACACGCGCTCAGAGAACGCAGGTTGGGTAGACAGCGGGTACAGATGACAAGAGAAAGCAGAAACAGGGAAGAAAGAGCGTAAAGCTGATATAGAGCAAAAATAGCACAACGACGCTGCATATGCAAAAAAAAAAAATATATATATATAGGGCATCAATTTCAATTCACTGCTTATGTGGCCGCTGAACTTTGTAAGAAGATAGGGTTGACAACGCAGCTGGCAAACTAAGGGATCTTTCCGTTTTTTTAAAAGCTCAGGGGAGGTGATATTATGTTTGAAAGAAACACAAGAAAGGATTTTAAAAAGGAGAAGTAATGGAATCGGCCCATCAACCCACCCCCTCAACGTGCTGTAGATATCCATTTCATCGTAAATGGAGGCCCGAGATACGGACAAAGATAAGTAACGTAGATGGAGGCATTAAAGACGGAGGAGAGAACTGTGATCATATTCCCTGTAGGAACACATCGTTTCACGATAATAAGCCCAGCTGCATAAAATATACGCCGTTTCATATCCTAGATTTGGTTACTGATTCTAAAACGGGAGGGTTTTAACATTATTGATTCATAGCTTTCAATGGCTGCCTTGCCGTTAGAAATTCACTGCCTTTTGTTACAGCTGCGATGTCTGGTTTCATACTGCAGGATAACTCCGAATCAGGATTGTATTACATTTTAGAAGTATTGCTGCGGTAGTTTTCCCCCCACAATTTTAAATAAGTGCATAGAGCGGTCACCAAACACAACAAATAACCTGCATTGGTTTTTTAAATGTACCCAAAGCACCCACTGGACCGCTGCTTTTTTAACCTTTTAGGTAGTTTGTCTTTCCAGACTCATTGGCCAGGCCTGGTTTCCTGACTATGTTATTTCTAAATTTATCCTTGCTCCTGGGGGACCTGATCCCAGGTTAAATTTCTTGGTCCCAGACCTGATTTTGATCAGTCAGGGCTTTTCAAGGGCATTAATTTTGACTGCACATGTAAACTCTACTCTGGGCCGCTGTGGCAAGTTTATTTTGGCTCTGGACAAGCGCCCGCATTTTTTGGGAGCGTCCCAGTAAATTTCAAAAGGGAGATGGCCAACTAAACACATGCCTTGGCTAGGACCAATCAATTACAATCCTACAAGGGTCAAAGCACTTTTTGCTTCTAATCAGTGACTGATTAACACTTGGCCCACCATGCGTGGAACAGGTGGACAATTTATGGCTATATTTACATAATGAGAGTAGGCAGAACCCATGTAAGTAAACATTATTGGAGTAAGATTTGTCGAATATATTATATATATTATCTGCATTATTTGGGGCAAGTCAGAGCATGTATGCACCTAATTTCTTAAACTCTGATCAAGTGCAGTTGTAGTTTGGACATGATCATTAGCTGGCATTGTCTCATTAAAATAGCACTTGAGTAGCCTATTGCAAATACATGCAAATACATTAAGTTGTTTTGATCAAATGTAATAGAGGCGGGACAGGAAGCAAACATTTTTTTAAAGCAAAAATCTCAGATTCCTACATTTCATACTAGATAATGAGAATAACTATGTGACACGTGTGAACAGGATTATTAAAGGGAATTGTCACACTGTAGAGTCATGTAAACAGGATTATTAAAGGGAATTGTCACATTGTAGAGTCATGTAAACAGGATTATTAAAGGGAATTGTCACACTGTAGAGTCATGTAAACAGGATTATTAAAGGGAATTGTCACACTGTAGAGTCATGTAAACAGGATTATTAAAGGGAATTGTCACACTGTAGAGTCATGTAAACAGGATTATTA
>OMKK01058984.1:0-14397 GCA_900302305.1 Polymixia japonica
TTTTTTATTTTTATATTTTTTTTAAACTAGAATGGAATAGAATGTGGATACGGATTGTTGTACAAAACCAAACTTAATATGCTTGTAGTAGACATAAGAATAACTCCAATAGGGACGTCTAAATCTCACACAACACATGAAAAGGTTCTGCCCATGTCAGTTGACTCATGTCCTAGTTTCTTTTGCAGAGCAATAATGTAAATTATAATCTTATCTATTTTCTCATTTTCTGGATGACCCATTAAGATACGCTGTCTTAAGACTTTGTGTTCTGCAGGTGGTTCTGCCTATTCAATGTGCTACTGTTGAAATCACCATAACAGATGTCAAAAAGACCAAAGATGACCTGGAGGCTTCTTTATGGCGACTTAGAGGGAGATAATCTAATCTACAGATAATTACACCTGGCTGTTCTTTGAACGAGTTTCTGCTGAAGTGGACTTTTGTGGAATTTTACCCCAACTATAATAGTTCATAACTGTGAAAAAAGAGTAAAGTGAGGAAATCACTTGTAACTACTTTGGAACAAGCTTTCTGTCTGTTGTCATGGAGCCACTAATACAAACATGTCTGACAAACACTGAGAAAAGAATATATCCCCGTTAGTTCATCTCAATCAGACACGGTGTCCGCCAAACCTGCTATGTCGATGGCTCTGTTAGGGGTGAGGTTCTCCGTGCTGCCTCTGTCGCCGACAGGTCCTCCTGCTCCGAACGCAGCCATGAGCAGCATGTCAGATAGACGACCTGCACTCTGAGACCTGCACCGCAACAGATGAATTAGAAAGAAAACAAAAACATATAAAACATTTATCAATTAAAAAGAAAGATTCTTTGCTTTATCGACTCTCTTTCTCTCCGTCAGCGACAGAGAGTCCATCAACAGTCCATCTATCCTCTCTCTTAAAGGAATAGTTTTTTGGGGATTGTGGGCATTTGTCCCACTTACCCAGAGTCAAACTCATGGATGGCATTTTTACGTCTCTGCAGACAAGTTTGAAACAAAGAGTAAACGTAGCTCAACAGTTAGCTTAGCTCAATTGCTGGAAGTCTATGGGATTAAGTAGCAGCTCTAAGCAAGCGGAAATAGCAGAGGGAGAACTTGCAGTACAGGCTGGCTCAAGGCTTCGATATCCATTCCATAAACAAAATACAAGCTTCCTACCTTCCAAAACCCTTGGCCTCCTCGTTGAGTCTTCGGATGCAGTGAGCAGGCTGGCCGGCCTGTGGAGACGCCTGTTGCCCGGTGTCTCTGGGCTCTGGGGGGGCAGTCCGGCTGCCCGGGGAACCCAAGACGAAACCCTGCTGGGTCAGGAATGTCACCAGGTTGGGGGAGCTGGGAGGCTTGGGGAACTCGAAGGGAGGGATGGTCTGAGGATAAAGAACAGAGAGGTAGAGAAATGATTCAATTAAACTGATGGGGAATTATTGGGAATGCACCAACAAACAAACTTAAATAAACTTTAAACGTCAGCCGATACCAAGAACCGATTCATTACTTTAACTGAACAGTATAGACTTACACCATTAGTTTGGGGTCATTGGACAAAGATGATCAAGATATAATCATTTTTTCTCCATTAGAGACAACTAACACCTTCCTATGTGTTAAAAAATGCGAAACAACAAGCTGCTTCGCTTTGAGTTCCGACATGTTACACACGACTCTTGGTATCAGTTATGGTGTCACCCCGTTTTAGCCCAGTATCGGCCCCATATCCGACACCAGTGTCGGTGCATCCCTGGTATTTACGAGAAGTAGTATAGTATTCTGTTGGTAATCTGTCCGACTCACCCTAGAGGGAGAGCCCAGGATGGTGGGGAGGGGGCTGCGCTGCATCAGCTCACTGAGCCTGGGGGAGGAGTGAAGGGGGCGCACCACCATCAGGCCTGCCTGGGGGGCCACCACCGGGTCCGAGTGCTGCTTCCTGATCTTCTGCCTGCCACCGCCGCCGGCTGCCGCCGGCGCACTCCAGCAGACAGGGGGCGCTGTGGAGCCGCGTGCCCAGTCCCGTCGCCTGCTGCTGCTGCCAAGGGGTCGGCCGGGGGTCAGCGTACTGGTGAGCTGCGGAGAGCGGGAGCGGGAAAGCGGAAGGTTTCGGATTTAACTCTACTGCCGGATGAAAACCTGTTGTTTAAACCAGACGACGTTCCGGGACGTTTGTGTGTGTGTGTGTGTGTGGGGTGAATTCACACCAGGAACACTTGATAAACCAGCAGCAAGGTGCCTCGATTACAAGTGAAAAAAATCAGGTGAGGTTTACCAGTCTCCTCGGTTCCTCATTCATACAGTCTCCTAGAACTAGTGCGGCTGAATAACAAGCTAGCTCAAAACTGATCACGCTACGCTACACAAAGCTTTCAACAAGCTGGATAAAAGAAGGTGTACTCCGTGTCCAGGAAAGACAAACCTTGAGGGGAGAGCTGGAAAGGTCTGGCCACTCCCAAGGACAGCCTGCGGGCCGGTCCTTGGCCAAACGGGGGCGAGGGCCCGGTCCTGACGAAGCCCAGCGAGCCCCCGCTGCTGCTGCAACGACGTACCGGTGTGGACAGCCTGAGGGTGAAGCCGGCAAAGAAGTTAGTCAGTGTGGGGTGTTTATTCTGGGAAGCAAGCATGCCTTTATAGTTAATATTATAGAAGGAAGTGTAAGCGCTAGCGTTATATTAGAGACTGCGTTTGAAATAACAGGTCGTGCAGTTACTGTTTGTTTTCGTGTGTGTGTGTGTGTGTGTGTATGTGTGTGCGTGCGTGTGCGTGTGTGTGTACAGACCGTGGCGAGCCATCCTGTTTGGGAGAATGGAGGTTCTGCTCCATACGCTGGTAGTTGTGGACCTGAGTGGGAACTGGGATAGGCACAGACTGGCCATAGTTACCATAGTTACTTGGTGAGAACTCACTGGGCCTGCCAATATGAGAAAGAAACAGGAAGGGTGAGAAGACAAAGAGAGAGTGTGTGTGTGTGTGTGTGTGTGTGTCTATACAGACTAATGTATGTTTCACCATACAGCAGTAATGAGTGCAGAAAGTGTAACAGACACATAGATATTACAAAATGATCTGTACATTAAGGTATTGTTACACTAATGTTCTGTGTGAAGAATTACTCATTAGGCCCTGAGGAAATTAATAACACTATGTTGAATTATGTCTTATTTATTTATTTATTTATGCAGCATAGTAGCATGATCAAATTAAAATAGATTAATGGAGACAAAAACATTAATTTATGTTGTTACCTGAACACTGTGCTCTCTATATTTCATTCTATTCAAATAACTGAAACAATACAGTTACATGATTTATAATATTATTTTATTTTATATTTTGAAATGCAATACTTTTCATTGTGTTTTTGTTTCTACAATAATGTTTCCCACAACGATTATGTCTTATTACACATTAACCCAACTAGTTTAGGGCCAATATGACCATCTCCATTTCAGGGTGAGGTGAATGCTGGTACATGTTGGCTGTTAGGTTTATCTACTCTACTCTGGCAGGTAAACAACCATGTTTTAGATGTTTTAGATTAGAACAGTCTGCTGGGCTGGTAAAACTGAGAACATGGCTGCCTACCTGCCACAGTACTCTGTGAACAAAAATGTTAGTTTCTTGCTGCGTTCCACTGGTTTAAATTGTTGACAATAAGACTTCCCGCAACATATGCCATTTGGAGGACGCCTTTTATCAAAAATACCTTGCAGTATCAAAAGTGTACATTTTTAGAGACGTAATGGAACTTCTAACCTTGGCCGCGACAGTGCTATGCTTTACCCACTGATACCCTTTTCACAGCAAACTAGTAACCTAGGATATAAGCAGGCCAACCGCCAGTGTGAAAGGGTCAACCTGGAAACTGACACCGGGTCAGGGTCGGGGTTGAGACCTGTGTCAAAACGGCATGGACTCCGATGAGTTTACGGTACTATTCCAGGGCGGCGTGTGTTACAGGGGTACGAGCCGCGAAGGACCACGGAATTAACGGGTCGTGACCTTCTGCTCTGCTCTGTTACCTGACAGGGTTGGGAGAGCCGCTGTGGGACGGTGAGTGTGGAGGGGTCTTGGCTTGGCTACACAGACCAGCAGAGGTCAGCAGAGAGCTGGTACAGGGGGCAGATAGGACACAGTCAATTCATTAATCTGCCATCATAATACAATTGAATGCACTTCTTTATCTCACTTTTGACATAAATTTGGTTACGACAGTCAAGTGTGTTTCTCTATTACGCAATTCAAGATGGATGTAATCCAAATGAGTAATCTCTCTGTGCTACTTACCCACTGTTTATCAGGCTGTCCTGCAGCACTTTACTCTCGCAAGTGAGCTCGCCTGCTGCAAAACCAAAGCAATAACGCATTTTAAGAACAGGGAGCGAAAGGAATGGCAGAGAGCAAGTATTCCTTGTCAAAATATAACATTCGCCGGCCTGAGCTCATCGTGCAAGGTATGCTAAGGCCCAGGGGTTGGCTGGGTAAAGGTCCAATCTAACCTAATATCTGCCATTACGAAGGGATTTACAAGTAAGAAATAAAGGTCTTACTGGGAAAGTGAGTGGGCACCATGACAAAGTCGTCTGTGTCGCAGGAGGAGGAGTTCTTGCTGCTGCCGCCTCCTCCAGAAGAGTCCTTAAGGAGGAAGCCGGCGGCCTCCTGCGTCGGGGAGGCAAGAGCTTTGGCACGCAGATGCTGAACCTCAGCCAGGGATTGCTGCAGTGACACAAACAAAGCAAGAGGGAGTGAGGTACTGGGGGAGAGGAGAGAGAAACAAAAAAATAAAGACCAAAACTTAAAAACTGAAAAGAGGAACAAAGACGGACAACAGACAATAGAGGGGAGAACGCAGGGAGAGATGTGGAAACGAAAAGCAAATAGTTAGGGATGGGAAGAACGCCAATGACTTGGCTAGCTTGTCCACGGCCTTCAGTCATGATCAGCTACATGCTAACGCATAATTAGCTCTGTTGGGCAATAATGGCGAAACGGTGTCAAAGCATTTATTACACTGGGGCAGGCTTCCAAGCGGTGTGCACAAACATGTATATCTGCACACGCAAATGTGCACAGAGATGCACACACACACACACACACGCACATACACACACACACGCACAAAAATAGAATAAACAAACCGGTGGCGAGGCAAGGTGAGAGGTGGAAGAGCTGCTACAAGAACTGGTTGATGCGGAGCTTGGAAAGCATGTCATGGTCACAGTAGGAGTCGCTGTAATAAAATACAAAAAGAAAAACACACGCATGTGTGCACACACATGCTAAATTATTGCGTGTTTCAATGCTATTGTTCTGCAAAAAAACAAAAACAATTCTAGTTTCCCCCTAAGCAGTTCAATCCATTAAAATCTATGAAGGTTGTGCATTCTAGATGCCCAGTACACATAGTATACTTAGAAGTCACTCTATATTAATACACCTTGCTGAACTTGTATACAACATGAACATACACCGTAAACTCAAGTATCATATGTACGCTGACATTCGTTCTTTGCTGTACAAATGCAAAGGTTCCAATTTTTCTGAAACATATTTTTTTAACCTTTTCATAACAATCAAACCAAAAGCCATCAGTAGAAACGACTGTATAGTCTTACTCTTTTTCATAGATGAGCTGGCCTCCAGGAAAGGATGACAGAAGAACTCATCTACAAAGAACAGAAGAAGACGTGGAATTAAGGACAGGTGCTGGAACACAGAACCATTCCAATGTTCAGCACATGTGCTACAGTAGAACACACAGACTATAAGATAGACTATAAGACACTACAACCTAGTCAGACTTTGTAGTTTATTGCGTATTCTAATGGTACATCACACTGCCCTATATATAAGATTTGAAAAAAAGTTTAAGTATTTTAAAGCTAGTAGCTACCGTGTGTGTCTGTAGCTAAAGCTAGTTAAAGCTCTAAAGCTAGTAGCTACCGTGTGTGTCTGTCAGCATGTACATGTTTTACTGTGTAAGCGGTCAACATGCTGATATCCTGTACATTTATTGTACTTGGTGATGAAAGTGGTCGTGATTTTGAATCCAGCCCAGGCCTGCTGTTCACTAACCAAAGTCTAAACGGTCCTTGTGGTTGCGTTGCAGCAGAGCCAGCAGCAGGTGTCTCAAATGGCATGAGGTTTCTCTGGGGATGCTGGACATAAACAAATGCAACACATCAGTCTATGTTGGTGTACATACAAAAACAAAGGTAAAGGGTCAAGTCCAACTTTGCACTGCCGTCACGAGAAAACGTTTTAACCACAATTTCTGCCAAAAACCATGGTTATTTCTCAAAAAAATATGCATGGATGTTATTCTTAAAACGTGTTGTTTTCTGAATTACAGAAAAGTTGAGTGTTTGGAGATAGAAGGTTTTCATCCGATTGCTGTGATGAATTGAAAGGGAAAGATTTTTCTACGGCAAACCAATAAAAAGGAGCTTAAACTCTGGATGTGTGTTCGGGCATGTTGTCTCCAGCGCTGTTGCTAGCTACCCACTGCTCAAGTGACTAAACAGCCTAGTTATACAAAACTTGCATGGCCATGATAAGTGGCGTCCTTCCAGGAGGGAAATTCACAAGCTTCTCTTTTCTGTGACTGACCTAGATTTCAGATTTTGAGAGTTGTGTAATAGGAGAAATGTTCTTGTAGAAGGGCTCTTTACAGAGGACTTGAATTCATAGATCCTTGAACATTTGCAATTACAATTTTGAGATATTTCAGCGCATAGGATCTTGAAATGGTTTGGGGGGGAGGGGTGATGAACAATCAAACGCAGTGTTGGTTTATCATCATTTTAAAAATGAAAACAGTCATCTTGCTATGATCGTAAATACTTACTTGGGGCTGAGATTCTTATTTTTCTCGTAGAATAGTCGGAGGTCCTGGGGACTGCTAGCCTGTATATGAAACACACAGACAATGTGCTGTGAGTTTATGCACTTATGAATGTGTGTGTGTATCTTTATGATCTTTTAACATATTGTAAAATCTGAAGTCAGATGTATCTTATGTGTGACATATGACAGTATATACATATGTATGAATTGAATGAATGAATATAATGAATTTGTATATTGTATAGATAGGAGCAGAAAGCAGAAAGGTGGGTCCCCATAAACCATGATCCTACTAGCATGATCCCATTAACCACATGTCCCCGTAAACCACCCGATACCAGGTGTGTGTGTGTGTTTGTGTGTGTGGACTTCATCTACATTCATGCAATTTAACATATGACATTTTATGGAAACCTACTAAACCTACTATGTCTTTAAATACTATGGCTGCATGCATTTTTACCACTGTTGGCCCTAGTGGAAATTGAACATGAAACCTGGTGGGCCCATTGAACTATATAGTGCATTCAACTGAATGGAACCCCTAACCCTGACAGTGTTTTGACACGTTTGACATGTTTTGAAATGTGTGTCAATAAAGCAAGGAGGAACCACACTCAGCTGGTTTCAGCTAATCCCGTTTAACCAGTTTAGCATATATGAACTTGTGGTTTTTTTTAATCTTTCATAACATTAGGGAAGTCGGACAAGATAAAGAGTCCTGCTTTTGAACTCATCTCTCACGTGACCAGGAGGCGTAGTATATAGTACTAGTGTGGATTATACTGTATACTAGTGTGGTTACAGCTACGACAACCTGAACTGTATCAATGCTGCTGGGCTAGGATTGAAGCTAACCATTGTGTGCATTTCACAAAACCTGCAAGACAAAATTGTTACTGCTGCCAAATATTTTAACAAACAAGGTGTTTGCAGTTTTCCTAGTTGTATAGACGTAAAGAGAATATACTAACGGGGCACTGATCATGTTAAAGGATAATTTCAGCCATTTTCAACCTGGACCTCATTTTCCTATCAAACCGACCAATTGCTTAGTTACAGTGGTACTTACGGTCTGAGCTGGCTGGGTTCGCTAGTCTCTCATACAATCCTTCGGGGCAATCGCGAAAACTCCAAACACTGATCTCAAAAATCACCCAAAACATGTCCTTTTCAAAACAGTAACGCTCATCCTGCAGTGACGCTTGTCACTGCAGGACTGCATTGTTTGGTCATTGCTTCATCACTTCCTTGTTTGTCTTTGCTGTCTGCTGGTATTCACACAGCAGGAGAATGACTAACATAGCATCAAACGTGTACAAGACAGGCATGTCTTGAGATATTTTTTTAATCACATCTATTTATAGACCTTTGCAGGATGAGCGTCACTGTCTTGGGTGATTTTGGGATCCGTTTTGGAATTATCCTTTGATGCATTTAACAATTAACCATTACCTTTCAGTCACTGTTTTACCGTGTATGGAAAAATATTATACAACAGAATGACTTTTACACCATGTTCAAAATGAGTACTATTGACCAGAGATACTAATCCTACCATTGGTCCCTAACTATATATGTACTCCATGTACGCTTTAGCAGGCAGCGGGCAGACGAAAGGTTAGAGACGCTCATTGTCGGGTTTATGTTTACGAATGCAAGGAAATTGCGCTGCTTTAAAACAACACGCGTATTCGGCTAACTATCCCCAGATAAATAAACCGCCCTAATCAAAACGCCCCGTGCGTTCACCATGCTCACCTGAAAAGGCGCCTTCCCAGTGAGACACTGGAACACGATGGTTCCTATGCTCCACAGGTCCGCTTTGGCGTCATAGTTCTGTGACATGATGACCTCGGGAGCCTAGATAGGACAAAAAAAAACAAAAAAACAAAACAAAGGGGAGTTTGTTCCAGCATGACGCTCTTCAGGAACAGCTTGACGGGCTATCTGTAAAAGCATCGATCCGTCATGATTATTAATACGTATTCTGTAAAGCTTTAAGAACAGCGTTATGTCAAAGTACTGAAGTGTCGGGCATGAGGAACAATCTCCCGAGGGGTTGGACAGCGAATGGTATTTTGTTGCTGTTGGATCAAACCCTTGTGTCTCAAAAATGTAAACCAGGAATTCAGGAATGATTTTTTTGCAACCTTGTGCTGCAGGGCCATGCCGCTTGCTCTACCTTTAATGGACTACGTAAACCTCCAGTATGTAAATACATAAACATCTGGCGTTGAGCCATACTGAGCGATATGCTGGGACATTTGAGTTTGCTGACTTTGTTTGTTCGTAAAAAATGGAAGAGGACCTAAATGTGCTCACCATGTACATGGGAGACCCACAGAGTGTTGCTGCCATCATGTTGTTCTGGAGGTGCCTGGCGAAGCCAAAGTCAGCTGGAAAGAGAAGAGGAGGACAGGAGGAAGAGAGAGGAAGGACATAAAAAGTTAAGAACGAGCAAACAAAATCGAGAAGGATGAAGGCAGAGTTTTGTGCAGTATTCTGTGTTTTGATTATTACTGGTATAAAGGTGATGCAGCTCAGAACCGGGTACAACCGATACCATCGCATCACTGAGGTGTCCATAATTACAGTGAAGTGCATCCTGTGGGCTTTATGTCTTTAATACAATGCCTAGCATCACACGTGTGCTCTCTGAAACGTTTTCTTCTAAGTAGTGAACATACAGTATATAAGAATAGGAAAAAAGAGAAAGAAAGACCAACTGCTGACTAGCTCACGAATTTCCAAAATAGAAAGCATTACAACCAATTCCATTGGTGGAAGAGCACAGTTAGAATGCGTCTTTAGCCAATCACATCGCTTTGCTGAAACTACACCTGATATGCAGTAAAGTGCGACTGTAGCATCTACTCTAACTGTAACCTTATATCCTCTAACACAAACGCCTAGCCTATCCAATAACAACCCAATTGTGAACATCAGCATTTTAAATCAACCCTGTATGGCTGCGTTGCTGTATACAAGATGTGCGTATGTGTGTGTACAGTACCTGCATTAATGTGTGTGTATGTGCCTGTATGTGCTGGTAGAGTGTTTTTGTGCGCGCGCTTCCACAGTACAGTTATATGCGCGCGCATGTGCGTCTGGTCGGGGAGCTGAGCAGGTTTTGACCAGGCCGTGAGGATTATCGCACTCCTCTGAGATTGTGAATGACACAGACCTCACACTTCACTCTGACCGACCAATCAACTCTCTCCACAGGAGAAAATAATAGGCTTAGGGATTAGCACAGCTTCCAAGCAGTTGAACAATGGTCACTCCTTCCCTGTGTTTTGTCCTGACGCTTCACACAGCAGTGATTATATGCTGTTATATAGGCATTTTATGAGGAGATCCATGTCAACAGCTTTTAAAATGCTTCATGTAACAACAAAACGAGATGTCACACAAATATAATAAAGTATCTCCTCTGTATTCATTCAGCAGTTATGCTCGACTGTGGCGAGAGTATTATCACCCCTCCTGGAAAATATGTGAAATTAACATAACAGAATGCTCTAGTTAAATTTACCTCTGAAACAGAAATAAGCCTCGTCACGCTGTTTTGAATTCACATTCTTATGATGGTAGCTTCCAGATGTTGCACATACATATTGCATAACGTTTGTGAGTGCACTCTAACACAAACAAACAAACAAACACGCACGCACACATACACACACACACACACCTATCTTGATGCAAGTGTTGTTGGAGTGGGATTTGCGTCCTGGAGGGTAGGAGAGCAGGATGTTCTGTGGTTTAAGGTCTCTGTGGATGATGCCTTTGGACTGTAGGATCTTCATGGCCCCTGCAATCTGCTGCAGGAAAACCCGAATGGTGTCTTCGCTCAAGGTGCCTTTGGCTACAGAGGAACAGTTGATAACAGGTAAATAAATGACAAGATAACATATCTAGGATAAGACAATGATAACGTAGCTAGTCACAGATAGGCAACACTGGACAACTGATTAAAAAATGGATATATTTACAGGAAAACGTGAAAATAACAAATTAGGTGGGACATGGTGGTGGGGCTGTTGACAGTTTGGGAGGAGCCCCTCCACTGGACTCTCAAATCTATGCAAAACAAGCTAGCTTCAGAAACTAGTCTTTTAGTTTTACAGCCGTGCTAGACCACGGGACGTGGATGGTACAGGCCATCTCATTTTCCTTCCAAATATGTCCACCAACACACCCAGAGGAAACGAGGTGAGGGCTCATTTACTCTGTTCTCACATATAACCCCACTGCCGCCTCCGCCTTCTCTCTCTCTCTCTCTCTCTCTCTCTTCCTTCCTTCCTTCCCTCCAATTATCTCTGCTGCTCCAAGGTGGTGCAGTATGGTCCCATGTGAGAGTCCCTCCCTTGTGCTGAATGTGCGGAGAACCAGACACTGTGACCTCGCCTCTCTCTCAACGGTTTTCTAAAGCCAAACACAGGCTGGACTCAGAGGGGATGGGGAGGGAGGGGGATTTGTCCACTCACCACATTGGCTGGCACATTCCAAAACAGCAACAACTTTGACTATTTTACAAGCCTACTGGAATTTTAGAACAGGACCTTTAAGACCCGTTTAGTTTCCCACCCTGGCTGTAAAACTAAGGCCTGCCTCAGCCAAGTGTACATTTATTCTACTGTTCGTGGTATGCCTCGCAAGGTCCCTTTGCACTGTATGTGAGATCCTGTTGTCCTTATACTAACGTGGTTCTAGCTGAGGTGTATCTGCCATAGGGCCTGCAGTGTTCCTCCAGCTGTAACGGAAACACCAAACCCGTGTCTGCAGTTAATTGACTGACCTGGGCCCGCCCTGCAACCCCAATGCACCAATGGATATTTAGGTGAAGGTTGTCAATCAAGTGACGGGCAAGCTAGCCAACAGCTTGGGGAAAGTGACGACTAAATCTAGTGCTGGTGAACTAGAGATTCCGTTGCAGAATGAGGTGTGTGATGGAAATCTGAAAATGAAAAGTTCTCAACCGAGTTTGTCTTTTTTGCAGTTTTGCCTTTGCAAAGGGATCAGTACAATGTCTGAGCCGACTGACAGATCAGCTGACTGACACGACTGCCACAGAGGACCAAGTATATTTATAGGGTAAAACAACCAATAAGTCATACAAAGGTCATACAGATGGTTCAAACTCAGACATATATTCAGACAGTTCCTGTCTTCGTCAGGATGTAACAAGATCACAACCTGACAAGAGGATACAGTTCTCAGAAGACGGTGCACGAGTTCACAAATATACAAAGAGGATACGATACGAAGAATAGCGCCGTCAGTAAAGGACAATCAGTAGAATTGATTCCATTACAGGTGAAACTGGGATTCAGTTCACAGATTATGTAAGAACTATAGTTTGACCATCCGGGACCAAAACGAGACGTTTAAAAAAGACTGACATATTCGCCAAGATCCCGTTCGGCCTCTTTAAGACAAAAGGGCTGCTTCCTGCGTCATAGAGGAAGCCTAAATAAACAGAGTGTGGGCCTGAACAACAGACTGGGGGTGTAATCCGTGCTGTAATGCTGCTTCTATCTAACAGACGAGGAAACAAAACGCCCATCTTTTCCCTGGGTTGGATTTCTTTACCTCACACTTTTCTATCAAACATGGTTATTCCAGGTACACGGGAATATTTGTTAAATCCAATGTTTGGGGCTGAGCACCGGGACTCTATTGGTTCCTTGCAATGATTAGTTAAACTTGACTGTTATAAAAATATCTATCTATAATTAAAAAAATCTAAATATAAAATGTGTAAACTGGGGAACTGTGCACACCGCTATGTACAATGATAACTCTGAAAGCCCTGAAGGGCACACAGGAAGGAGCAGGTTTATGGAGTAGAATGGTGCGCAGGCTGCAGACAGCCTGAATTCCTGCTCGTTTGAAGCCCACACCCCTCGTTAGGAATGGTTACATCATTCACTTTCCTTTCATCTGCTGTTCACTGACACACCGAGTCCTCTCAGAGCTCCCAGGTCAGTTTACCGCAGAGAAACAAGCCACAACGGAAAGTAGTGACAATTCAAAGGCGGCATGCTATGTAAAAGTGATTATGAAAAGGTGAAATCAAGGTTCGGACCATGTAGCCTTGGAATTAAGTGATTTTCGTGAAGAATACAGTTTCAATTTGTCTGCCAACAGTCTGTCACGCTTGGACAGGTTTCACACTCTCGGTTTTGAGAATGAGAGGGAGGCATGCTCAGCCTGTTCTATCAGCATCGCGTCAGAGAGAGACGACCGTTACCACTTGTTACATCACTTCCTAGTCATTGGCTTACAAGCACAACATTTCAATAGCGCTCCCAGAGCGGTCAATGCAACCGATAGCGTTGGCCTTCCGCTGAAAGGCTCTCGCCGCTTTTAATAGATGAAATGTTCCACTTACAGTGTAAATAGTCCGCCAGGTCCCCGCCATTGCAGTACTGGAGTTTGATAGACAGAGAGAGAGAGAGAGAGAGAGAGAGAGAGAGAGAGATGAAAGGGAATACCATTAAGAAACACAGCTCTGGCAGGGAGGGCCAACATGCGGCAAGGCTGAATAATTGAAGCAACACGGGGCCTTGAAGTGTCTGACATCACCCAGGCTCTGAAGTCACTAGTAAATAAAACTGATTAGAGGGAGAACGAGGACTAGGGTGGCTGACGGTGTTGCTCTCGTTCACGGCATTAACGCGAGGAAGGGAAGCACTGTGACAGCAGCTTGGCACCCCATTGTTTTTCTCCATTATTATTATTAATTTTTTTCCGGTTTCTGCTGCCATTATCTCAAGATCCACTTGGTCGCTTTTTTTGCCCTTCGGCCCATAGATGTCATCTGGCCAGAAACTAAAAAAAACACTTCTGTATTATTATTATTATTAGTTGTGTAGTATTACTGTGTTAGCTAAATCAAGTGGGATATGATATCAGAGTAAATGTCAGGTATAGCCTATTAAGCATTAGCTCCTGATACTGAAACATACGACAGCACAACAGGAATTATCACAGCAAACAATCTTGCTGTGCTTCATGGGAATTATCAGCAGACATTAAATGTGTTTTTGAACAATCAAATTGCTTGGCGGAAGCCACTTTTTGTATCAAGCTGATTTAACCCTCCGACAACTAGAACTGCGTGTCACCTGTGTTGAACATTGCTACTGGTCACATCTCAGGTGGGTGGTAAAGCAGTTAAACATACCAGCTGCAGCCAACGCAGCATTTGGCTGGTGGTTGGTGATAATTTACCCCCCACTGCCCCCCAATGCCAGGCTGCCTGAATCCAGAGCTAATTATAGACCAGGCCCTGTCAGAGGTGCCTGCGAAAAACTGCGAGACAATAAAGCACTAAACAAACAAAGAAAAACATCACACCAGGCTTACCTCCATTACCAGGTACACTGAGCTGGCAGTTTCCTAGAGGACAAGGGGTGAGGAGAGGTGACACAAACGCATATTAGTGACAGACAAAGTATGGAACCGGGTACACAAGTCTGAGAGTTTTGTTTTTGTGATAGTGTGTGTGTGTGTGTGTGTGTGTGTACATTATGAAACATGTGATATAGT
>OMKK01058984.1:14417-27047 GCA_900302305.1 Polymixia japonica
TGTGTGTGTGTATATGTGTGTGTGTGTATGTGTGTGTGTATGTGTGTGTGTGTGTATATGTGTGTGTGTATATGTGTGTGTGTGTGTGTGTGTGTGTGTGTGTGTGTGTGTGTATGTGTGTGTGTGTGTGTGTGTGTGTATCTGTGTGTGTATGTGTGTATGTATGTGTATATGTATGTGTGTGTGTATGTGTGTGTATATGTGTGTGTGTATGTGTGTATATGTGTGTGTGTGTGTATATATGTATATATGTGTGTGTGTGTGTGTGTGTGTGTGTGTGTACATTATGAAACATGTGATATAGTGAATGGTCCAGAGTAATTCTCTAGGCCATTCACTGATGGATAAAGTGTGGGCCACGTTTGCTTAGCGTGTTAGCTTTGAGTTGAGTGTGGATCAACACACAGCAGCAGAACCAACAACAGAGGTCAGAGCGTTAAACACGACCTACCATGTTATGACAGCTGAAGTGAGAACACCATTAAAAGGGATTACAGGAATGGTCGGGGAGGAACAGTCAAAACTGCTGCTGGTGCGCCTTACTCAGTTCCCTTTTTAAAGTGTAAACTTTGTAATGATAGAAATGAATCCTCAGACTTATGGAGCCTCAGGTTTTCACAGAAACAAGTAGTCTAATCCATAAGAGCAAGCATGTGTTGGTGTGTGTGCATGTTAGAAAAGAATGTGTGTTATCAATCAGAGTTTATGAAAATAAGAGAGAGAGAGAGAGAGAGAGAGAGAGAGAGAGAGAGAGAGAAAGAGAGAGAGAGAGAGAGAGGGAAAGAAAAGAATCCTTTCAACAACAACAAAACAATAAAAAAAAGTTAATTTCATCCAATAACAAGTTCGCTTGCTCTTGCTATTGCAAATTGGGAGATTCGGAGTATCGGCGACTCTCCTCTACAGTATTTCCCCTCTGACTTTCCACTTTTCTTCCGTCTTGTCTCTGGCAGACAACCTGGCTGTGGCACAGGCCTTAGAAAAACATGATGCGGCCTACTTGAACAGGCCCTCTTATCACATGGTAACAGATGACCACGCTGTCGCCGTCTCGTTATCTCCGTGCCTCTTTGAAACAACCAATCAGAGGACAGAATGCTCTCCATAATACAGCTGACTCAGCACTATTTTTTTTTTGTTTGTTTGGGGGGGGCGGTTCGGTGTAGCCGGTGAAGATGGGTGCAATCTGCAAACCAAGCAGCCAGCTCTAACTAGAGCACCAGACATTTGAGTTTCACTGGCTGTGTTTTCTTTTCTTCTTTCTTTGTTTCTCAGCAGTGGTGCTGCAGTAAAAACAGGAAAAAAAAAAAACACAGCCACTGCTAGAGAAAGGCAGTTGGATTATTTTATGATAAAGTATCCTCGTTTTTAGCGCTAAAACCAACAGTTGAGCCCAAACTGGGGCTGAAAGAGATGAGACGGATGTGGAGGCAAAATTAAAATGACCTCAGGCACCGCTGCCACATAAAATAACAAAGGAAAGACAGGGTGACATTTGCTGGGCAGAGTCAGACATTTCCTGGCTCAGTAAAGGTGGAATGACCTTCCCGGCCCTGTCGGGGCGGCACAGACTCCCAGGAATTGAAAACCCATCACTTTAAGAAACAATTTATGACCCCACCTCCACGACCTTTCACCTCTACCTGCACCTCATCTCGCTTCTGTTTTGTTGAAAGAAAAAAAAGAAAAATAAATAAATAAATAAAAAATTTGGGAACATGAGAAACATTACATCACTTTTAGTGCAGTAGTTTTGATCCACGCATTCCTAAATGTTGCTTGTAATGTTGACAATCTAGGAAGTGAAAATTATTCCTTTGTCAATTTTTTTCAATTGCTCTAGATAACCTAGTGTCAGCTAAAATGTAAATGTATTTCTCGTGTCTGATCGACAGTGAGTTTGGTTTCAGTTTCACTGGCCTAGCTAGATGGCAACATTTCACAGACAGCAAACAAAACAACAACACGCAATCAACACTGTCAGCTGTGCAACAATGTGCGTGTAATCTTAGGGCCCAGTTTAGCCGAGGCCAGAGTCTTTAAGGGAGATGAAGAGGGTAAACTGTTGCAAATTCATTCCCTCAATCACCAATATCAGATGCTCTTGAGCAAGGCACATATCCCCCAAGTGTTTCAGTGAAGGTGCTCTGTGGCTAAGAGTAAATGACTGTTTGAACTGGGCATGCCTGATTAGCTAGCAGCGCTCAGCAGATGCTGGTGGGGGGCGTCGGTCATGGCTGCTCCTGTTTCTACATAACTACTCAAAACCTGCGTAAAGCACGGCTCTCTAGCTCAAAGATTATATATTTTAACTTTAACTCCTCTGCACTGAACATTAAAAACATGATTTGAAAAAAAATAATTTATATAATTTAAACGATAATGAGCCCAGCCATTATCGTTTGAAGTATTCTGGCAAGAGACCCACTAGTAAGTCTCGAAATCGAAGCCATCCTTCATGACTGCAATTTCCCATAAAAGCTTAATATAGCCTAGAAGAAGAGTGGAGAGGCAGGAAGGAAGAAAGGAAAAAGAAAGAGAAGGAGAGCGCTAGCTGGGGACTGCTTGGGGTGATTTAGTGTCAGTGGCCTAAGGCACAGTGCGAGGGAAATCAATGTCTGTGTCTGCCTTTCGGTCATAAATAGCCTCAACCCACAGGTAGCAACAATATCCCCAGGTCATATAATGCACAGCTCAGGGGTCAAAGGGTAAGCGATGAAAGGTCAACTCTGGTCCATAAAACACATGTCTATCTCTGGGTCTGGGTTGTTCAACTGGGACTATCTGCTCTGACCTGGTTAGTAGGATTTCTAACTTACTCAGCAGCACATTTTACAAGAATGACATTGGCAAACTTCAGTGGGAACTTCATCTAGCTAGTGGGGAACTTCAGTGGAATTAAAGTATTTAATTGGTCAATTTAATGTGACCAATAATCAGGCCTATATTCAATAAACAAATTGAAATGACTTCTTTAGTAATCAATCTAAGTAACTTGTAACTTAAAGTAAGTAACACCTATGTGGTTTATTATGCAAACATGAAATCAATATAAGCTTAATTTGTCATGCACTAACGTTATCAAGTTGTAGCCTTTTTCGTAATATATGGTAAACAACCATTTAGAATTTAATATTTGGAGTTATCATCTGAACTTAAATTACACAAATTAGTTACCATAGCTATGGATACTTTTCAATTAATTGAAATGTTGCTAAAATGTGTGTTTTGATTATAGATTATTGACATACTCAATGTAAAATTCAATAGAATATTTGGAAATTAAAATGAAAATAATGAAAATGAAAATTGATTAATAGTTGCAGCCCCAATTACAAAACCTAGTTCTCTTAGCTTGCTTTCTTATCCATGCAAAATTTGGGGTAAAATATGGCCTACAAATTAAATAACTAGCCTTGCATCAACACAAAAGGCAAAGTGGAACCTGAACCGCTGGAATTGTCCCTTTTCCGACATTCCCTCCTACAGAGTTACCCTGTTCCTAGCAAGTAGGAACAACTTGACCATGTGGTTTTGGCTGCCACACAGTTCTTTGACTGTACTATAGAACATTTAAATATCCTTGTCTTGTTAGACGCTCCAATCAAAGATACTGTATCTGTGGGCAATCGGATATGCCCTCACAAAAAGAACCCCTTTTCTGGTCATCTGGCTCAGACAAATACATCTAAATCCATGTTTCCAACAGGTGGTGCGCAGACGGATCCTAGACCATCAAGATAATAAAAGCACCAGGTGATTTCAGGTGTGTATTTGTTCGGGGGAAGGTGGTCCTGCTTTCCTAGCTATCTGGCAGATGTTTCCACAATGGACCTAAGAGTCTAGTTACTAGGCTACAGACATTAACATCACAGTGGGTGTTAATTGTTAGCATGTTTCAAAATCACACCTTTTAAGTGTGGCACTGAGCTAAGAGGATGGTACAAGTAAGAACACACACATACATACACACATACTAAGTTCAAAGTTAACCTCTTTCTGACAGGATCGGTGTGAGTGATAATTTTGCAGTAAATAACCAGATAGAACTATTGGTGTAAATGGGTGCATATTGCATATGTATATGTTTCTTTTTGTTTTTCCTCTTTTCACATGTCCTGTAGCACTTTGAGTTTGTTTAGTCAAAGTAAAGTGCATTTATAAATAAAATGTATTATTATTATTATTATTATTATCATACAAAAACTACCCTGGTCTGTCTCACTTGTTAAGCAGGTTGTCTAAATTGTGTGTGAATGCTTAAAGCAATTTTATCAATAATAAAACATACTCAGACACTGACACATTTGATATCAATTCAAAAATTATACATTTTTTTGTTACTTTTGTTTGGTTGCCAAAGTGCATAAGCACAGAACTATTTTGCCCTTCAGCAACATAATGAAGGCATTAGGTATGGAATTTATGATTTATAAAGTTTTTGTGCCAGGACCTCCATCGATTCCTCCATGTTGTGAATACAGACACGCCCCCTAAACGTCACAACTCGCAAAGTCAATGATCGCAGAAAGCTTTGACCTTCCAACTGCTAAATACGACATTGTTGGCTCGTTGATGTGTGCCCATCTCACTAACATGATATAACCGACATGACTTTAAGGCAGCAAAAGCTTCGCCACAGAGGACAAAAAAAAAAAAACACAAACCCGCCACATGCAGCAGAAATGGGTCAAACAGACATTCAGAGCCAACAGCCCATCTGCTCTACTTTGTGAACAAGGATTGCTGTAAAAACTGGGACAACAGGGGTGACATGCCCATGTATGTAAACAAAAATCTTTAGCGCCCAACTATCAGCCTGTTCCCGACACTGATCCAAACCATTTGGGTGGTGGAACATTACGTACCTGAAAGTCCAGTAATGCAACAATGTTCTCATGTTTTAGTTCCTGGAGAAATGACAAAAATAAATGATGATGATTATTTAGTATTTAGTGGTCTTTGTCAGGAAAATTTTGGGGAACATCTGCTGCAACCTAGTAATTGTATTACTTCTAGCAAATGGTAGCAAATGGTGCTTTTCTGAGATGTTATGGCCTTGAGTATTACCTTGAGTATTTTGATCTCCTTCCCCAACAACGTCTGAGATTTGGCTAGGTTCTTCTTGTTTATGCATTTCACTGCCACCTCCCAGTCATGTTTCTAGGGAGATACATGTAAAAATGAACTTTTGTGGATGTAATAAAGCCAAAGAAATGACAGAATCACCAAGCATGACATGTATAATCTAGTGCCCATAGTTTTGCTTGCACTGTTCCTTTGTCTGGTACGTCATGTTCTACTGTCCTGGTACCATATGTGTCAGTGTGTACAATGAAACTATTCACTGTACATACTGGTAATTTGTCAATTTGTCTCTACAATAATTTCACCTTGAGAAATGAAGATAAAATAACATAAGATGAACTTAATTTATCCCAGTCTGGAAATTATATTTTTGCAACAGCCAGTATAACAAAGATGAAAAACATTAAAATAGTAATAACTGCTAGGTAAACAACAATATAAATAGAATAAAATACATAACAAACATAACAACAGTAAACCATGTTTAGTAAAAATGTATGGTAAAAATGGAAATAAATGAAATTCACAGCATGTTACTAAATGTATGATGGTTTTGCAGAGACACAACAGTAGAACCTACTAAGCAAAGGGAGAATGGAGAAGAATATGAGTGGCGATGACTGAGAATACCACAGATATGTGCTGTACACAACTTGGAGATTGATGTATATGCCCGTTTCTTATATTTAGGGCAGATTAGTGTCAATCTGTAACACATACTGGTTAACCATTTAAGAGTGATGTACATAGGTAGGGTAGAGATGACAAGGCTTTCCCCATGGATTAGTATACTTTAGAAAGCAGTGGGATATTTTATTGATAACTCGATGACCTGTGTGGCCTGGTTACTTTTAGCTACTTTTGTATCACTGTGCCACTATAATTCCTAGAATATGATCTTAACAGGCAAAAAGCCCATTTAGGCATGTAATCAAAGTTATATTATTATCATTGTCCTCAGTCACTATCAAATGTTGTAGATACGTTTGCGTTAATTGTCTCACAAACAGGGCTCCGTTTTCCCAAACAAACCATGTCCCTTAGTAATCTAACATTCAAACTCACAATCAAATCAAAAATGAATGACTATGTAAGTTGTTCCAGTAAATGTAATGAGTTAGAGTTACTTTTTGTCTAACCCCTATTACTGGTTAAATCACATTACATTCTATTACATAAGCCTTATTCTCAATCTTGCCTTCCCAACACTGATCTAAACATGTTATTACATGTTCATTGATGTTAATATGTGGTCATCGAGTACGGGTTGCAGCTTTTGCTGAAAACTATTACAGGTTATACTTTCTTTGTAAACACTCAGTATCTGCATTATTTCACATCACCCCGTCAGTACAACACTAAGAAACTGACCATCACAAACCCTAGCAACCCTGATACATGGATCTGAAGTTCAAAAGTATGTAATCATCCATCTATGTTGCATGTTGTTGTGATGAGAAACCATCGTGCATCTGCTCCCAGGCCTCTTAAGGTCGCACAATGAAAACAGACATACTAAATGTAAAAAAAAAAAAAAACAGAGCTACAAAGCTTAAAATCTCCAACATAAATAACACAACTGTTCACTTCTCCAGCTATTCCACTGGCGTCTGATGCCACAATTAAAAAAAGAATACAAACAACGTCACAACTCACCTCTCGGTGCCTTCCTTTAAACACGACGGCAAACGCGCCGTGTCCTATCAAGTCCTTTCGGCTGAACTCGAATTTCCCCACCGTCTCCATTCTGGGCAATAGCGTGATTTCTACTCGGAGTTGATCAGATCACAAGCGGGCTGCAGGTTGCCCGTCTTGCTCGGTGCTCCTTTCTCCTCCGTCAAGTAGGGGCAGCAGGAAAGTTCACCCCGTCTTTCGCTCGCCATGGACAGCCTTCCTGACATCAAACCGCCTTCTTCTCTCATGGTCGGAGGCAGTTAATGTTGGAGTTAGGACTCCTAACACAGTTTTACCGTGATCCCCATCGTGGACGATGTGGACGAAGTGAACAGCTAGTAAACAAACAGGATGATTAACTATCCTGCAGCCTGGCGTTGACGCGCCACCTTAAAACCCAGCTCGGTGCGTTTTGTTTATATACATAGGAAATCCTGTTCCGTGGCTGTGAAGCGTCCACAGGGTTTGACAGAGCGGTAGGAAAAGTTGGATGAGGTTGAGGACATCTACTGACTGCCGAATTGTGTAAATGTATCCTCTAGTTGACAATAAATAGCAGCTTCGGGGAAAGTAGCTGCACCGACGGTCTCAACAAAGACCTGGCAGAGCAGCTTCCAGCCCCTGCAATATTGCGCATGCGCAGAGCAATTTACAGCCCTAGTTGCACGTCAAAAAAAAAAGACGAATGAGATGATCTATCTGGATTTTTTTTTTTCTTTTAGGGTGTTTTATGCGACCCGTGAAGGTCTGGTTTAATTTATGTATACACATATAAAGCTAATGGGATTTAAGGCAATGACACAAATGCGTGGAAGGGTGTAATTGATAATAACATGCGTGCTTTGAAAGCAATCGCCCTAATTAACGTGTAAGAAAATAACATACACGAGATATAAACAGCAGAAAGAGTAACCCCGACAGGAAAAAATATAGGAATGTACTGATTTGAGAATATTTATAAGAAAAAGCCACGGTAATTGCCGTGTATGTCTTGTATGTGTATAGGTCTGTAGATTTGGGAAAGATATTCATAACATATACCCTACTAAAACATTAAAAGTTTACGGATTTGGATAAAAGCTTCATTTTTAAAGTTCAGGTTTTTGAATGTCTGTCTCGTTGTCTATGAATACAATGTTTTATGTTCTTGATGGGAGTGGACTTTGTATAAGCCCCTCGGGCTTCCCTTCCCTCCCAGCACTGTATTATTTATTTTAAATTGTTCCCTACTTCTTTTGAGTGCGAATAAAAAACCAAACCAAACCAAACCAAATGTAGGTTTAATTGTTAAATTCTGAGAAGATTTTTCTTCCCATTCTCGAGGTATTCTAAACATAACCTTATCTTGAATACAAATGACCATCCTTTACTTTGAAAACAAATCAAAACAATTATATTTTCATGAAATAAAAAAACCTTAATTAAATTGAAAAGGTTTCCTTGAAAATCATTAGAATACTATATATTATAATAGAGTACTTGTCTAATTAAGCAATTAAAGCAATTAAAAATATAATTGGTAACTTGAACAATTATTTTAAAATAGGTAAAACAGGTAGCCCATCATTAGTCCAATTTAGTCAATTTAGAACATTCTTCAAGGTAAAGTCTCCATACTGCACCATGTGTTGTGAATGAAAATCTTCCAAAATCATATTGTGCTCAAGAGAGCCACTGAGAACAATCACACAATCACACCTCCTCTACCCTCATCCTAAACACAGGAACCCCACAGGGCTGTGTATTGAGCCCTATGCTCTTCACACTCTTCACCCACGGCTGTACCCCCATCCACACCTCCAACATCATAATTAAATTCGCAGACGACACCACAATAGTTGGTCTGATTTCAGACAACGAGGAGGCAGCCTACAGGCTTGAGGTGGAACATCTAGCTGAGTGGTCAACCTGGTCCTTAACACCTCTAAGACAAAGCAGATGATTACTGACTACAGGAGAACAAAAGAAAGAGTCCACCTCCCCCTCCACATACATGGAGAAGCAGTAGAAAGCGAGGAAAACCTAAAGTTCCTGGGAGTCAATATGTCAAAACAGCTGATATGGACTTCCAACACCTCACACTTGGTTAAAAAGGCCCAACAAAGACTCTTCTTCCTCAGGAAGCTGAAAAAGGCCCAGCTCCCACAGAAACTACTCCTAAATTTCCATAGGAGCGCCATCGAGTGCATCCTGACTAACCGTGCCATTGTATGGTATGCGCGTTTTGTTTTATTTTCACAGTGTGTTCATGTTTATGTTGCCCTTAACCCATGACTCCAGCTTCGACACATCTATGACTGAATCTGCCTTGACTTTTAAACCTTTCAATCCCACACACAAGATACAACCCCAAATTAACTTAAAAAAAAACCCTCATCACCATTGAAGACTTCCTCACATCCTCCATGACTTGTGAACTTTCTGCCCACTCTCCAAGGCGAGGACTTCCCCGACCCCCCACTAAACCTCCAGAACCCTCCCTGTGAAGCCCAACCCAACCTCTGAACAAACCATGACTCCATGACCATGACAGAACCAACGTAAATGACTTTCAACACATCAACTTGGACAGATCAGAATACTTTAGGAACCTTCTCTTCTTGTGGATTCCTTTTTCCCTGGCCTATATCTGCCCCACCGAAAAGTGTATATCTTTCTTTCATTAGTTTCTTTTCATTAGTTTGCCAATTTCCGACAATCGTTGTACGCTGGTGATTGACATACTGTCGTGTGTTATGGAGTGGGGTGGTAATATGGTCTGGTGATCATAAGGACAGTTTAATAACTAGAACGTCACAGGTTTGATCCCCGCAACAGCCAACATGTCTGTCTCTGCCATTGTGTCATTGAGCAAGACACTGAACACCTACATCCACCAGGGGCGCTGCTGGGTGCGCCTGCATTCTGACACCTCTGGGGAAATGTATAAAATGTTGTTACATACGCTGTGCATTATGTAGCGAGGGAGTGCTCTAAATTCCTAAAATAAAAAGCATGAAATAGAAAAACATATTGTGCTTACAGGGAATTTTTCCATCTCAAATTGACTTTCGAAAACAGAGAGTACGAATAATTAAGTGATGCAAATACTAACATATTTCTTACTTTTAATGAAAGTAGCAGAATTATGCATAGTATGGGTGATTTACCTGGCAAGCCAACTGGTACTCATAGATGCAACAACAAATGGGTTCACTAGTGATGGGAAAATGTTTACCAACGTCTGTATATTGAGTCGCCAGCAGGGGGCTGTATAGGACTAACAAAGAGAAGACCACACTGACACGGGTATACGCTTCAAACATACATTTTATTAAGTCATTTTAGGTTAGATTATATTAGTTATATTAGACCAAACGTTTTCCCCTCCTTTACATACTCAGAAAAAGACCACACTGACACAGGTATACACTGCAAACATAATCATTTTAGTATGTAATGTTTGGTTAGATTATATTAGTTGGACCTTCAATGATCCCAGTGGGAAAATAAACAAGCATAGGACATGTAGAGTGTGCTAAGAAGATACTCTAACCAAGGGTTTAATATATGAATCTTATCAACAGTTCATCCCTTTGTAGACCAAAATAATAATAATTATTCACTTTTTTCATGGTAGGATGTAGGTTCTAGCATGTTATGTATCGGAAGATTAAGAACAATAGTTCAAGTGAAAACAAACAGTGAACTATGGAAAGTAGTATCAAAACCTTGAATTCTTCATCAAAAGCCTCCTTCTAAACATTTACTGTATACATCCCAGTGCCTGTGAAGGTTCTGTTCAATTGAGAAAGTAAAGGTTGTGAATTTAAGATCATAGAGCCTGTGTCCATAGAGGCAATTAAAGGGCTACCTTGAGAGTACAGTTTGATGTCATATTCATGCCATATTGACAGCAGAAATATTAGTTGACGCTCTGATGCTTCACACAGAGAAGGACTGGAATTAAAAACTAGGCTGGGAGTTTCAACCAGACAGGCCCACCACGCCCTTGCAGAAAATCTAAAAAGCTACACAACGCAACGCATCCCAAGCACCTTCGTGTTTTGATCACAGGCCAAGGCTGCAGGCCAAATTAGTGGCAACACAGGTAGGCCATCGGGAGGAGTCCCAATTCTCACAATGGCCAATCAGGGCCTAGCTTCACATATAAACAATGTAGATGGTTGCTAAAAATTAAATTCAGATTTTATTGCAGTTTTTTTCTGGATCTCATAGTTAGCAGCCTACATCCTCATGTAAACCATGCCACTACAGATGATCGACTCCACAGGCAATTCCTATCATCTAAAATGTTTTAGATGTAGTGTGATCCCTTCAGAATGATTGGTCCATGTGGAGGCAGTTGATCCTTCAGGTGTCAACTATTCTCATGGAAGATGCCCTAGGTGTAGGTTTTAGAATTCAATTGGGATTTATCCTATAACACATTGTAAAAAAACTTTTCTTTATTTGAATAAAGTTGACTGTGTTAATATATCAGTCTGTTGGCTGTTTGCAGGGATCTTAGTTTAAATACTATGCAGCCGCTGGCAAAATTCTAATTCTAAAATCTATAAATACTTGATGTGAATATAAAACACTGTGATTGGGAGGGCCATAAACACCTTAATCTAGTTATGTTACTTTGGTTAGTATTTATACTGCAGACATGTCTTTATGTAATATTAGTTACACTATTGTGGGGTTGTTGGGACATGTAAACACCATATTTCAGTATGTCAGAGTTTTCACCAGTTGTGACTCTTGACTCCCAACATACGCCATCCTTTATACAGCTAAACACTTTGTTTGCATCCAGTCCTTTACAGTGTGTAAATTCACAAGAGATGTCATGTTCAACCCAAACCTTGACCCTAGCAGGCAGCTGAGAGACAGTAGCACAAGACTGGCTGCCCAGAAGTGTGGCTCTACTCTCTGAGTGCCTTTTGCAGGTGCTCAGTCTCTGGTTCTCTATATGTCTGTGTGACCGTGTGTCAGGACCCAGCTTCACTGCAAGAGATCAAACACAATGTGTAACCGATTTTCAGGCTACTCATCAGCCTGATCTCTCACAGCTGTTGTCTGCTTACAGCTGAGTCACTGCTGCCTCTCCACCGACAGCTGGTGCCTAAAGTACATCCCCCTGACACATCTTTATTTAAATTTAGGGTCGAATTACAATTAAAATTGGTCAGGCATACATCCCTTCAATTCCCGCAGCAGCAGGAGAAGGGCTTGGCCAGCGCGTGGCCCATGGCGGAGAACATCCTGATGAGGCGTGGACGTTTGGGTTTCTCTCCGCTTGAGGCCAGGGGGGAGGAGGAACGCTCTGTGGCGTCGCTGATCACATCAGGCAGTTCCTTCTCCCCGCCACACGGTGGAGCACTGGGGGGTGATCTTTGAACCCTGAGAGTAAAACAATAAGCAACATTTGTGAAAAGTCCTAAGATAACTTTGGAGTCAGTTGACCACAGTGAGAAAAATGTTTATGGGATTCATACCTTGGATGTATGCTAGACCTTCTCAATTCCTCCCAGGAAGCTGAAGGAGTTATTTTTCTTGGTTTTTCCTTCAGCTCTGGAGGATGCATTGAAGGATGCAGTGGAGGATGCAGGGCTGGCGGGCAGCGAGTCAGGTGTTGCTCTGCCACATCTGTCGGAGGAGCTCCTTTGTGTAAGAGACCATATCGCATCATTGGCCATATTGTCTGAGCCCTGTAGTTTGGGGCTAAAACAGAGAGCAGTCAGCTGTACAAAGCGAAAGACTGCATCCTCTGTCCAATGCACGAAGGAGAATGGGCGAGAGCTCGGTGGTCTCCCTTTTTCCAAGGCCCTTTAGGATGATTTTTGACAGTTCTTGGGAGAGCTTGTTAACATTCAGCCATCT
>OMKK01059036.1:4102-18228 GCA_900302305.1 Polymixia japonica
AAAAAAAGAGAGAGAGAAACAGAGAGAAGAAGAGAGAGAGAGAGAGAGAGAGAGAGAGAGAGAGAGAGAGAGAGAGAACAAGAGGAGGACCGTAGTTTTAGAAGCAAGCCTCACCACAATTTCTTGCCCAACTGCCTGGAAGAAAAAGTAAAAACCCTGACTTCCATCCCTACGAGTCCAACAGTTGTGTGAAGCATTACGACGTCATAGCAACCGCTCCCCCAGACCTTCACAACTCACAAAGTTACTGGTCTCGCCCGAGGCGGAGCGGGTTTTCCACAACAATCTTAAAGCTTATAGTTTCGACATAACAGCGATGGCATGAGAATGACCTGACTGAGTGACATTATGTTAGAGGACAGTCTGGGTGTAAACCTGCTGGAACGTTCACCCACCGGTGCCAAAGCTCTCCTCTCCACACAGAGACAGTTTGCCAGCATCCATCAGATTTCCAAAGAACTTCCAGCCTGTGGGAGTCTCGTAGAGCTGCATCTGCAAGGCTTTAGCCACACTGGGACACACACACACACACACACACGCACACGCACACACACACACACACACTTTGCTATATTTACCTGGGAACTGATTAAATTCAGTGTTACCAAGGCACCCAGATTGACACATATTGTCATACGGTGACCAATCAGAAAACAGCCTGAGAAAGCCCTCTTGAGAAACACCGGCCTAACTGATATGATATGATGAAGTGTGTGTTTACTTGTCGAGGGCTCCGCTAGTGGGCATACTGCGCGCCAGTCCTTTCACACCGGTCTTCTGGAAGTAAGGGATGCTGGTGATGTTGGCTGCGATGACGGCCACCGAGTCCGAGGGGTTGACGAAGAAGCCGTGTTTACCCAGAACCATGTTACGATCCTGAGGACGGAACAAATCACGCATAATCAATATTTGTTCATATTTAAGACCCTGGTTGTGGCTGACAGCAGGTCAAGTTGGTTAATTGCAAGCAGGGCAGCGTAGCACATAGGAAGACTGTGCTTTATCCAGAAGGCCTGGTTTCAGCCCTTATGAAACCACTCGATCCCTGCCAGCTCCAGTGGTGTGGGTCTGTACCCTGAACTGGTCCCCGGGCTCCGACAAACAAGGCCGCCCGCTGCTCCCGGCTGCCCTCCGGAGGAAGGACAAGACAGGATGGGAAAAATGCAGAGGACACCTTTCTCGGCCACCTGTGTGTGTGTGCGTGTGTGTGTGCGTGTCTGGCCGCTCCTGCATGTGGTGAACACGTGGTGTGCTGTGACAAATAAAGACTCACTAGGGTCCTGTTAATCTTAATCTTAAATAACACATAGATGTTGTAAAATAATCTCTTATTGGGAGAAGCAAACTTACACCGTCGCCATCGAAGGCGGCTCCGAAGTCATACTCTCCCCCCTTCATGGCGTTGACCAGGTCGGAAGCGTAGGTCAGGTTGGGGTCAGGGTGGTGGCCCCCAAAGTCCTCCTTGGGGACACAGTTGATGGCGGAGTTGGCAGGGGAGCCCAGCTCTTCACAGACGATCTTCTTCACATAGGGACCAACCACTAGAGAGAGGGAATGTGATGTTAAAAGTGGCCATCGCACTTAGAGGCTAGAGGGGAAAGGCACACTGGCCCACTGTTTTCCTTGGTCTTAAACCATAAACAATGCCAATAAGCACTGTACACTACAATGCTCCCTAAATGTGTTGGTTGAAGTTGATGCCTGATCAGAATGGAGGCTTTATATCATTTATAGGACATCATCTATACTCTTGTTGTGACGATGACACCAGAACAGAGTTTGCAGAGACAATTTCTCTACTCGATGAAATAAAACTGTGAGAAAGAGAGAGAGAGACGGATCCATTTTGTTTTTTGGTATCGATCCTATTGACGCTAGAATCGATCTTCAAAACGAGACGTAGTATCGATACTTTTGGTTTCAATCTGCCCCTAACTGACCAGACACGGTCCAGACATACTAGGTTTAGATGTTAGTCTTGTTAGCATATGGCAGCTTTATTTCTAGCTAGGACTCCAGACTAGTGCACTTCCATCAAAATGCCTCCAGTCTGACCACTGATAGTAACTGGCTGCACATTAAGGTTCCTATTAAAATGTTCTTTTCTCTGTTCACAATAGTTTTTGGTCCTCTCTTTAACAGTACAGTATAACTTTAACTCTTGAACGTATCACATGTGTCTTGTATGCAGTGTACATGTTTTAGTAGTGTTTTCTGTTGTTTTGAATAGTTATACAATCCGAGCTGCTTAGGAAGGATAAATCACATAAATTGCATAAATTCCAGTATGACTGCATGTTTCCTTTACCAGTCTTCAGTTACTTAGGTTGAAGGGCCGTACCTCCGTGCATGGCATCCAGACGGACATTAATGTGACTGGCTCCGGAGAGGAGCTCCTTCAGTGCAGCAAAGTCGAAGATGCCCCTCAGCATCTCAGCATAGGCCTCAACCGAGTCCACGATCTCCACTGTGGCGAGGAGAAGAGCAGACAGAACACAATTACAACAGCAGAAAACAGCAAGACAAAACTTCTCAGATGGGAAACTCACTTTTCCATGCACCGGCCACGATAGCTTTCAGATTCCACAATTCTCTGAGCCGTTTTGCTCATTTAGAGATTAACAGATTTAAATAGAAAAGAGGCTGTTGGTTATCTGCCAAATTGCTTAATAAAGAGGACAACATATCCAGTCACAGCCAAAGTTTACCAGCATGTAGCTTGTGTTAATTGTCCAAAACAATAAATGTACCACCAGCAATCATCTAAACTACCTACTTCCTGTATCTTCCTCTGTCAAGGTTCCACAGTTTCACAAAGCATCTTCCCAGGTTAGATTTAGGTCAAATATTTATAAACAGGACAGGCAGGCAGACAGACAGACAAAGAGACAGATACAGACAGACAGACAGACAAAGAGACAGATAAATAGGCAGACAGGCAGAGAGACAGGCGGACAGGTAGACAGACAGACACAGACAGACAGAGAGACAGACAGGAGGGTTTTAGTGTCCTTTTCGCTGTACCTGTGAAAGGCTTGAAGGTGTCCACCTCGAAGGTTTGCTTGCCGATCTTGGACAGGTCTGCTTTCAGCTCTGGGCAGATGTGGTATTCCTGCAGGCTTTTGCTGATGTCAAAGATTTTGTTAGTGATGCCCTCTGGGGCAGGTCCTGGAGACAAAGGCAGAGGTGATGGTTACGGATGACTTACTCTTTACCTGAGTACAGACATAGCCACTGCAGAGGTCCTTCTATATTAAACACAATGCATCTATTCTGATGCATTTTACAACTTGCACCATCGCTCCACCCAAAATTATTATTTGGAAAATGTGTCAAGTTACAAACCGCAAGCTTCAAGTATTTCTGTTTTGCCCTTGGTCGCTGGCTACTTGGCCTACAGTTTATTCTTTTTTGTTACCAGTTTCACAGGAAAGTTATGGATCAGTTCAGCTATACTGCATCACCGAGCCGTCCGGGTCACTAAGCTACATGATGTCCAGAGGAAAAGGTGGGTACGGTCAGGTTGACCACACAGCTCACCTCCGCTGGAGATGTTGTACTTGATGCCGAAGTCTCCGTTGGGGCCTCCTGGGTTGTGGCTCGCTGTGAGAATGATGCCGCCCACAGCCTTGAGCTTACGGATCACACAGGAAACCGCCGGGGTGGACATGATGCCATTCTGACCAATCACTAGATGGCCGATCTAAAGGTCAGAACACACAGACCCAATATGTTAATCCAAACACTTTTGTGACATTGTGTTGTATTAGATTATATTGCCACCAGTGATTCGATGGGTAAACTGTATTGAAAACTACATGTTTGGGGACTGTTTGGAAAGACATGATAAGGTCTTCAGACTTGTCGTTGGGTTGTAGGATATAGTTAAGTCTGAAATACGTAATTCCTTTGTTCCAGGGCAGTTTGGTTTGTATTAGTGAACTTTCACTGTTGTCTCCCAAAAACAGAAGCAAGAGAGAAGAGTTTGTTCCACCTGCTAATCTGTCCACAAAGTCATTGTCCCATTTATGGTTAATGGCACAGCTTTTTGCTGTATATTGGTAGGACATCACAAATTAAAGTCTACATTCTCTGATGTCACTCTTCTGCCTCTATTGTAGCTACGCTGTTGTGGTATTATTGATACAATATTACAATGTTAAATAACAATAATCGTTATTTAAATAGCACTTTTCAATGCCATAACAGTGACTCCTAATTTGAAAATGACATCACTCTCTATATCTTGGGGATCCCTGTCCATCTATTTGAGTATGCAGTGCCTATCTCTGTGTGTGTGTGTGTGTGTGTGTGTGTGTGTGTGTGTGTGTGTGTATACCTTAGAGATGTGTACATATGAGTTTGCAGCGGTAAGCTGTGGTTAGGTTTCAGTTTCCCTGCTGCCATCTCTCTTAACCACAACCATTAGTGGGGAAATTGTAAAAACTGAACCAGATCAGTTTGTGGGTTTCTTTGGGCTACGCTGTTAAACTATAAAAAACAACAACCATTTGAACCTGCAGTATCTGAACATGCAGTTCTAATAGGTACTAGTTTCAGGACATATGCAGGCAACGTGACTGGCTGCACGTTGCGTCTGAACCGTGACGTCACACCAGAGAATATTATGAAACAACATGTTAAAGTAATAATTCTTATCACAGCAAGTAGGAAACACCGTCTTGATCGGTTGTTAAATAAGAAGTAATGCTGTTAAGGTGCAGTTCATATATTTTATAATGTGCTTCTGCTCTTAAAGAGACGCTGCAGCGTCGTTTCGTCAAATGTCAAAGTGTCTCTGCAGTGACTCTGTGCACTTTACTAAAAGATCATCGCGGTCAATTTGCACCCGAGTCTGTCTATGAAGCCCTGCACATATCACGTTCACATTCATAAGGCTCCACTGCAGAGATGCCAGGGATGGTTTTACAGTAAACGCAGGCGAAACGAAGGAAGGTAAAACTTGCAAAAACACACAGCGAAAGATCAACTGTGTTGTATCATGTAACATGTATCACTGATGTTAGTTATCAATGACAATTACACACAAAATGTGAAAGTAAAGACACGTGTGATGTGTAATGCAACAGTGTAGCTGTGAAGAAGAGGTTGTCTTGACATGTATCTGGGAGGAGACTCGTATACAGCTGGACTTTTCTTACACAAACCAGGGAAGAACCACAGGTTTAATAATAAATCCTTTACTACTGACCCCGTTGGCAGCAGCAATCTGGACGATCAACTGAATGGCGTCTTTCATGAAAAACCTCCCATCTCCTCCTACGACCAGAGTGGCAGCCTGTCGCTCTGCAGGCTGGATGACAGAGATAATACTCTGGATGAAGTTTTCTGCATAATGTTGGTTCTGTTGAAACACAGTGACTCTCTTCCTCAGACCGCTGGTTCCGGGCTTCTGGTCCGCGTAAGGCTTAGTTTTCACTACCGTTATTTTCACCATTTTGCCCCAGTAGGTTGATATATCCACCGTGTGATCCTGGCTCCGTGGAGGCTCCGTGGAGGCGACGCAGCCCACAGCAGACACACGTAACCACGCCCCCCTCGTAGACCCGCCCCTCGTCTTAAAGGGATGGCGCACGGTGATTAGTTGGAGATGATTGGTTAGGGAGGTTATTGTTATTTCTCCTCCTCCCCCCTTTTAAAATAATTATTGGGTATTTGTTCTTAATTATTTGGTATTTGTTGTAGGTATTAGGTAGGTCTGTTTTTAAGTATATGCTTTTCTATATTTTGTTGCTGTGTTCTCAGGGCACCATTGTGAAAGAGAGCTCACTCCCAGTTGGTCCTCCCTGACAAAATAACTGTTCAATCAATCAACTATTGAAAATGACTGAATTATAGTAAACATGTAGTTTTTCCAACGTAGGGTCATATCAGATTGATTTAATCTTGCTCCACTCTACCCCTCTTAGTTTTGCTGGGGAATCACAAGGTCAAAAATAGATACATATTCAAGTTTTACACACTAGGAAAGACCCATGGAGTCTATGTGACAGCAGCTTCACAATGTGTAACAATCTTATTTATACATGAAGGGTGAAGGGCTGGTGGCAGGTTAAAGAAGGGGCCAACTGACTGAAAGGTTACTAGTTACTAGGTTACTACTCCACACCAGCTGGCTTGCTTACCAGTTGGATAAGGCTTTATTAGTTATAGCCATAGTATTGTAGCTTGATGGAATTTAAGTTACACAAAGTTATTATAAAAAGCAATCCTTGGTGATACAGGGATTTTGAAATCCTTGCTTTACTCTATTACACCTGGAGGTCAAAATTCAGAATAACAAAGAGATGTTGTGAAATAGTCCAGTCCAGGGCGCTGCTGTTTGCCTATTGCATCAGTGTTTGATCACCATCAAACAGAGTAAGTTTTAACATCAGAGCCATCTTCATGATGTTGCTGTCTGACTGAATTTCTAATAACATGCTGAGAGAAAAATATTGACCTATCGATCTGTCAATCTATCGATCTATCAATCTATGATCTATCAATCTATGATCTATCTATCTAGGCTTTCTTCATCTCTGTCCTAGTTTTGTGGAAAGTCAATAGAAATGACTCTTCATACAATAAACACCTGAGAGCATATCGTCCCTCACATCTGAGTAATATGTCCAATACATAGTCAACTGTTTCTCCCCAGCATAAGTAAAAAGTAATTTACATTGTCTTATCTGCATTCAAACAACTTTATTGATATACTGTAGCTAAAATGTACAATGTCAAAAGCAGATCTAAATGTTGTCAGAGCTTGAGAACATGTTTGAATTCATATTTATGTTATATTTATAGCACAAAGCAAAGTTAATCACATTGTTTTTTTGTTTAATAGTAAGTTACAGTGTACTATTAAACAACAAACAAATCAAATCATATTCAAAACAGTTGAGTCAATAAAAACGCTATATATTTTTTTTATTATATGATAGTCAGTCTCACAAAGCAGATATTAAAATTGACGCTCAACTGCAGGACTCTGCTTTTCCTAACCTCTTGTACACTAACTGTCCCAACCAGTCGAGTGTTACCAAACGTCTGTGCTGAGAAAGGAAGAGCAGACAGGGGCTCGGGAGATTAAATACTTCTCACATGTCATGTGACATTTAGTAAGGCGGCTCTACTGTTTCAGCAGAGAAAGTCAAAGGGCAAAATAATGGCCTGCGAGGTATAAATAGGAGGTCAAGACTGCACTCAGCTATAAAGGCCAAGGGCGAATAAAGTTTAGACCTGAGTGCAATGCAGAGGAATGTGTTTCACTGCCAGTCCAGCCCCCAACTACATGATAATATGGACCTGGTGGAGAGAGAGGGGCGAGCAACGGCCATTACAGTGACTATGTTTACACACAGGCTCTAGGAGTCTAGGAGTCTAGGACCTAGAGTCTAGGTGGACTAACAACTTGACAGAACTAGTGCAAGTGAATCGTCGTCACGTTGAGTTTGATACAGATTGGAATCTGTTAAGCTCTTCTTTTCTGGTCGAGGCGTTTATATGAGATATTTGGGTTTATTTGGGTTAATAGGTTTTTTAGCTCCTGAAACCATTTTATTAGACTCCTCTGAAAACACTGCTAGTGTCATTAAGTTAACAGCAGGATCTGGGTTAAAGGTGGTATGTGTAATATGTTAAAATCAAATAAAACTTAACTTAACTTAAAACACTGGAACATATTCATAATAAAATAATTAACTACTGAACTATCATTAGAAATAAATTGCACTTTAAATTGCATTTGAAAGAATTATTGAATTTAATGTAAATGCTACAACACAAGACATGTATATATATAACATTAACTAGCTCTACAAGACAAGGCACACAATGAAATAATTCATTATAGAAATATATTTTGTCTGACAGACTATGTTTCACAGATAATCACACATCACAAAAATACATTTAAATTTACAACAGATAAAAGTGCCCTAGGTGCTTACAATTTCACCCCTCTAACCATCTATATCTATCTATACATGTAAAAAATGACATGTTAACATATTTATGAAATTTCCCCAGTTATATTACATTAAAAAACCAACTGTAATGTACACAAAGGCACATTCGCGCGATGGTCAGTGGGGAGACTGACTAGGAATAAATATAGATCTGTTTCTTCCTCTGTGGTACTGTGGTCTGGTTTACATGTAGATCTGTTTTAGTTTAGAATAGTGGGAGTGTGTGTGTTAGTTTCACTGGCAGGGTAGAATGCTCTCCACACAGCAGTAAGTCCAGTCCTGTTTGTCGTCGATGGGCAGGACATGCTGACACACCTAGAGGACAGAACATGGTTGAAACATCTTGTATTTATCATTATATCATATCATTCCATTCTCCATTTCTGACATTAAGTTCATGTCTTCCATTTTCCCTTTGATTGAGAAAGAATTTTACCCCTAAGATACTTTATCATAACCATCACGAAAGTAACTAACATTGATGGGAATACTTAAAGTGGCAATCCCGAAGATCTCAGAAGATTTTCATTTAAATAAATGTCTGTTAAGTCACTATGATTGAGCCTATGGTCCACTGATGAAAGCTCTTGTATTTGCAGTATTATGAGTATTAAGAACCGGGTGTCTGTGGCGACTTCCCCGCCATGCATTCAAATCAGCGTTAGTGACGCGTTTTCCCTTTGAAGTGAGGTTCAATTACACACCTGCAATTACCACTTACCACGGCCAAAGACAACAAAACGGGAGATCTTCGAGATTGCCACTTTAAAATCACGTCCATTATGCTGCAATATGTCTTTAGATAGTGAAGAGCAGAGACTGCTTTGGTGCTGTTGGATGACAATAGGAGAAATCACAATACTAATATCACAATACTAATCAATTAGGCCATTAATAATTCTGGGTGAGTCAGCCTCACCAAGAATTACCAATTTCCCGGTTGGCCGTGTTGTTTGTTTACTCGCTGTCATTGGTTTTCAGCCATGTTCTCATCAAGAATGAATGACTTAACTGAGGAACCTGAACGCAAAACAGATGGACGTGAGGCAATTTATGGTTATTGGTGAGAGACACTTCTGATTCACGTGTGTACAGTTTCAGGATGTCCGTGATGTATTACGACAGCAAGTAGCATAAAGGACATTCTCAGAGAACGTCACGGGAGAGGCTCTCACCGTCTTGGTCTTGGCAGGAACCTCGACAGCGAACACAGTCATCCCTCTGCTGCTGCAGCAGTTGCTGCTCTGCTTGTTGTTCACGTGGACCGTCACTTTCTGGCCGCTCTGCAACACCAAAAGGGAACACTTTCTACACTGGCAGTGAAGGAATCTGTGGAAGTTAGCTACGACCGCTAGATTTGAGCTCATAAAACAAGATATTTTAGGTGCTGTATCTATTTTAAAGCTAACAGTGCACATTGTGCCAGTGTATTGCATAGTCTGTTATCTGCACATCAAACTACCCCCTGTTCACTACTTCCCTTATGTCGCTAGGCCCATTCTGATGAAAGAGCTCTTGTTGCTATGAGAATGACCACAAATCCTGCATATCAATTACAAAGTGGGGAGAAAGGTCCCTGGAAAGTGTCGACTATGTGAGCGGAACCAAGGACTTACTCTCCTTGTGTCAACTAAGGACTTCCAGTTCTTTTGTCAGCCTAGTTTCTTACTACCCTACAGTACTACAATTTCTATTTCCTCTATCAATCATGTTGCAGAGGGTGTCTGTTGTTTCCCCAAAGGATGAGTACCTCAATTTTAGAGTGAAAAAAACCTTCTCCTTCAACTGCAAGGCCTAAGAATCAGTGCGGGCCTCCCTGTTTGCGGTCTACCTTGTTGGCTATGAGGGAGGAGATCCTGTGCTCTCCTCGGTAGGTGTAGACCAGGACGTTGTCTTGTCCCCTCAGCGCCCTGGCCTCCGCCCTGGCCGAGATGGACTTCTGTAGCGCCTGATTCAGCAGCCTGGAGGCCGAGTCCAGACCGATGGGCTGCAGGGATGGCTGGGCGGCCTCACAGTGGACGTCTATCTGGAACGGACAAGCCTGGTGGGGTGAAGAAGGATCATCTTCTGAAACTGTTTTTGTAGCATTTTTGTTTCATTGGATACTGTGCAGTAGAAAGGGACAGTAAAAATCTGTTTCTGTGCGTCTGTTTGAATTACATCTGCTCCCTGAAGCTCTGGTCTTCAAATCAAGAGCGAGGAACAGGAATGGAGAGCTTAATGTTGTCTTTCTGTCAATTCGAAAAGAAACGGTGGAAAGAATAGACCTTCATATACTTGAATCAATAGAAATTGGATAGAGGTTAACCTAAAGGCTTGAACTAAGGTCTGGTGTTCCAGGCGAAGTGATCGACAAGAGGAAAGATTGGAGATAAGATGAAAGATGACTGCAGGCAGTTAACATGCAGCATAGCAAAGGACATAAGATCAGGGTTATATCATGACACATTAGAGCATCACCAAGGGAAATGTGTGTGTGTGTGTGTGTGTGTGTGTGTGTGTGTGTGTGTGTGTGTGTGTGTGTGTGTGTGAACCCACTTCCACGAGCTCCAGGCCGCGGTTGTAGCCCATGGCTTCCAGGGTGAGCCAGAGGTCCGACGGATCCCCGTCTTTCTCCGAGGCCTCCATCAGGTTCAGCTCCACGAAGCCCTGCCGCGTCAGCTGGTTCTTCCTGGTGTCAAAGTTCTCTGTGGACCGACGCGCAGGGAGCGAAATATGTGAAATATGTGAAATATGTGATATTTACTTTAGTCCACACAGCCACAGCTTTTTTTGTAACACCCAGCTTAGAAAGTGTTTACAAAATGCACCTTGTTTGGTAACACTTTGTGAAATGTAAATAAAAATAATATGCATTAGTCAACAAACTATGCTTTCTGTGTTACCTCACTGATTGTTAAACAGGGAAGTGTTCATCCGCCTCAAACAAGAACAGGCAGGAATTGATATTTCAACAATTTGACGGTTAGCATAACAGAATACCACACATGTCTCAAGCGATCACAGGGTGTCTCCAAAATGTGTTGCAACATAGTCAGTTGCGTTTCGTATACTTATTCATGTGATGGGCAACAGTTCAATGTAATGGAGTTCAAGGTAATGGAGCTGGGTCTGGCAAATGGGTTAATTTGGCCATGATGGAAAAATACAAGTCCTGATGGCTTCCAAAATCTCCCAGCTAGGTTGGCCGTAAATGATTACCTTTACATATGGCCCAGGCTTCCTTGTCACACTTCTCTCCACTGGTCCTGAGCTCAAAGAAATTGTACTCCTCCAGACTCAGTAAGCCGTTCCCGTCCAGGTCTATTACCTCAAAGATGTCAGACAGCACCTCCCTGTGGCACAAACACAGAGAAACAAGTATGGACAGATGACTTAGAGCCCCTGATGCAAAGGTAACATTCATTGTGCTTGTGTAAATAATAGTCAGCCATACTAGTTGCTTGCTGTGGACGTCCTGAGTATAGTTTCTGTCCTCTTGATTTGACATGTTCCTTGTGTGTCATAGCCTCTTAACTACTCACTAATATACAACTATGCAAATATATACTTGCACAAACATGGAAGCGTGCACACACGCACGTATGCCATGCTGCCACACACATTCCCGTCAATCCATGCACACACACACACACGCACACACACACACGCACACACACACACGCACAGACACAGACACAGACACACACACGCACACACACACATGCACAGACACAGACACAGACACACACACGCACGCACACGCACAGACACACACACACACACACACCTGAACTCCCTTGTGAGGTCCAGTTCTCCGGTGTCGGTCCTGTAGACCAGCTCAACTGGTTTGTTAGCATGGCTCTTCCTGCTCCTCTTCCTCAGCCTGCAGCCGCTAGTGAAGGGCAGGAGGTAGTAGGTCCCAGCCCTCAGCTCTCCCTGCCACACACACTTCTGTGGGAACGCAGCAGTAGCAGTAAAACTAACAGTTAGAGGTGGAGGAGAAAGTTAAATTGATATTGTCTTCCAGGAGGTACACACCTCTGACTGAGGCAATATTGGGAACCAGTCAAGCATTAAAAACGGAAGCTAACCACACAAGGACATACCTCCTTGTCTCTTGACTCTGTGAAACACACAAAGGTGGACTCCTCTATGGTTTCACCTGCTGTCACGACAAAAAGAGCTGTGTCCACGGTCATCCAAGACGACGACTTGTCTGAGGGAAAGCACAGCGAGACATGCTTCAGCCTTTGGCCTTTCCCAGACCTTTGCCTTCTGCATAGATTATTTCACAATAAATGCTATTTGACGGTGGAGAAAAATCAAGAAACAGAAGAAAGGGGATGACGGCCAACACACCCTGACTGGACCTTGCAACACACGTAGAAGAAGAGCCACCAGGACACCTTTCACAGAGCGCTAATGAAATTAAGGCTTGCATCCTTCTTAACAGTTTCTGACAAGCTGGACAAAATTCTCCCGATGAAGACTAAATACCCATCACAGGATCGTAACACCCCGCCATTATCGTCCCTACACTGTTCAGCAGTTAGTTTAAGAAGTGGCTACATCTCGCATCTTTTAATTCCCATATGAGCTCCAGTATAGCTCGATATTTTGCACCTATTCTACCCAAGTACTGCAAGATGCTTGACAATTTTGTCTTGAGGGTGAAGAAGTTGTTTTACAGTGAAACTACCGTGATGCTGAGATCTGCAAATGAACCCTTACCAGGTCTGTGGCTGAGGTTGAGGGGTTGGATGGTGAGATAGACGCTGGTTGTTTGGGGCAGGTGGAGACGGTACTGCAAAGAGCCGATACTCCCGTCTTCCTCCAGGAAGAAACAACCCTTCATACTGTCGTGCTGCCACTCCTGGAACAGGAGGACTGACAACACTCAACATTCATACAAACTGACAGCATGCTAGCTAATCCTAAACAGGGGTTCTTAACCCCGTCCCTCAGCCTCACTTCCCTTTAAACACTCAAAACATCCCTGCGCTCTTAATGTGGGGAACCATTCTGGATCATTATTTACGAAACTAAACCGTTTAAGAGAATAACTTGAAACCAACAGCAATTCTTAATGAAATGGTGTATTTAGTATTTAGGTGTATTTTGGCAAACAAAAAGAGAATTGAGCAATCAAAGTTTGAAACCAGTTCAAATCACTCACTTGGGTGACTTTAACTGAAACTGCAGTTGTTATAATTAACCCATATTTGCTCCATATTTGGAATTTCATGGCTCACCTAATTTCAACACATTGCTATACTCATACATATCCACAAGAGGGCAACAGTGTTACATTGTAGTTCAAGTAGAGGCTGAACTGAATCACATACTAGGACCCGATATGGCAAATGAGAATACATTTTACTTTGATAAATATAGGCTTTTCAATCTAAGGCCAGCCGTCATTTATAAATATCAAGAGGCTACTTTGGCAATATTTATGAATCCTTATATTTCCTCTCATTTTGAAATCCTGTTGTTCCTTTGTCTACCAGCACACCTGAAACAAGGTCGTAATTTGAAATTGAACAGGAACATCAAAACAGGGAAGTTTTCATTCAGCTCATTGGAGACACATTAAATGAAAACACAGTTGGTTGCGGACACACAGTAAGAGGACGTTGAGGGCCCTGTGAGTCTGGAATAGGCTATATATCCTTTTAGTGGACAAATAAATCACCAAGTTAAACAAAGAAACAAAGTACCATAAAGACGGGACATGTCACTCGTTCGGAGAAAAGCCATTTTCTCTAAGTATTTATCTTGGGCTGTGAGAAGCATAAAAGATCAAACCATAACACTTCAGTGGTTTGTCCAGACAATATTAAATGAGAGAACTTGCCGCAGGCGTGCGTCCACTACTTAAAGGCCTCAGAAATAATGCCCCCATAGAGAGAGGGTCAGCCGGCAGACTAATACAGACCGCTGTCACCTACTCTGGCCGCAGCTCTGATTTACTGTTCCACAGAGTGCAGCAAGACCACCACACACACACACACACACACAGACGTACACACATGCATGCACATTCACACAAAATGCAACGACACCATGAATGTACAACTTGCAAAACACGCATACGAATATCATTTATACATCACTCCAAAACCACATAGTCAGATATGGCCCATATGTGCTATTCTGTTTCTTTGAAGG
>OMKK01059069.1:3388-13463 GCA_900302305.1 Polymixia japonica
ATCTCTCTCTTTATCTCCCCCCCCCCCCCCCCCACACACACACACACAGAAGAGCCAGAGCAATGGTCCAGAGAAGGAGAAGGATGGCGTCATCCAGAACTTCAAGAGGACTCTGTCCAAGAAGGAGAAGAAGAAGGAGAAGAAGAGAGAGAAGGAGTTCGCCCGCATCCCCGACGGAGACGAGCAGACACTCAGCAGAGAGGACGGGTACGATACACACTCAAACACACACACACACACACGGATGGTCATCCATCTTTTAATCCTGCCCATATATCTAGTCTGTGTCCTCGGAGAGATTGTGTTGTTTTTTTATGTCAAGAATAGAACGGAAGGTTCCAGAGAAAAGAATGTCCTAAACTTCTGACCTTTTCTTTCTTTCTTTTTCTTTTTCTTTCATTCTTTTGCTCTTTCTGTCACTCTCTCTCTCTGCATCTCCCTCTCTCCCTCTCTCTCCTTGGTTCCCTCAGGGAGAACAGTCGGCTGGCAGCAGAGGTATACAAGGACATGCCGGAGACCAGCTTCACACGGACCATCTCCAACCCAGAGGTAGTGATGAAGAGGAGGAGGCAGCAGAAGCTGGAGAAGCGCATGCAGGAGTTCAGGAGCAGCGACGGCAGGCCTGACTCCGGTACACACGCATGCACACACACGCACACATACACACACACACACACACACACACACACACACACACACACACACACACACACACACACACACACACACCCCGATATTGTCTGGTGTATGTGTTTGGCTGGATGGGGCCCAGGGGGTGTAGGGTCGCTGTTGCCAGGTTGTGAGTGTGTTTGAGCAAGCAAGCGAGGGTGTTTGTGTGTGTGTGTGTGTGTGTGTGTGTGTGGAGGGACATCAGGGGAGTGGTGGAATTGTGTGCATGTGTTGAGGGCAAGGTCTGTGTGAAATATTGGTTTGTTTTTATTTGTGAGTCTAGACTTTGGGTGTGTGTGTTTATCTCAAGGTAAAAATGAGTGAAGAGCAAAGACAGATGGGTGAGAGTAAACCATAAGGTCACTGTGTGTGTGTGTGTGTGTGTGTGCGTGTGTGCGCGCATGCATGTGTGCACATGTGGTCAGTTGAGAACACACTGACATTACCTAATCATGCTGCCAAACAGACAGAGGGACAGAGCCAGAAAACAACACACACACACACACACACACTAAGAAGGGTGTAAGAGCGGTGGGACGGGGCGGGTAGCGGTTAGACAATGACGTTGACTCTGCAGAAGATCCTATTTTAAAAACAGCCGTTTATGTAATGGTGTTGAAAATGGCTTCCCCAGGGCTCCTGCTCGGTTTTCCAAAGCTTCGTCTCCTCAGACGGACCCCGCTTGTGGGATTTACCAAGGTGATAATTTCTGAGTTGACGCAAGACACACACTTAGATTTTCCTTTCCGCAAAAGGAAGTCGGTAGAGAATGTTAAATTGAAGCGGTAGGGACTTTCAGTTGTACAAACTGTTCGCTCATGTTGATGATTCAGCCCTGGAAAATGACGACAGACCCGTAGCTCTCATGAACTATGCACTGCACTAAATATCAATCTTAACAAGCCATCTAGTCTCGTATTCAATGACTTGAATGAATCTTATTTTTCTTAAACAAGTAACCGTTTTTGCCACTTGGATGAGATCATTTCACTTTCGAGTTTCACTTGTTTCAGGAAGTTTCACTGTCTTCAAACAAGGCAGAAACATGCAGCTCTGTGTGAGTGTGTGCCCAGCGTATATGGGTGTGTGAGTGTGTGCCCAGCGTATATGCGTGTGTGAGTGTGTGCCCAGCGTGTGTGAGTGTGTGCCCAGCGTGTGTGAGTGTGTGCATGCACACATGCGCTCAAAGGTGGATGCTGAGCTCCAGCACTATGTGGAACACTGGGTAAAAGCTTGCTCGCGTTTATCCGCGTCTGCTTGTTCACAAGGCTTTTTTTGGGCCTCTCCTTGTCCCTCAACGTCTGCGGGTCACCAAACAGACAAGTTCAAATCAAAACTCTGTCCCTCTTTCCTCCAGGGGGTACGCTGAGGATCTACGCAGACAGCCTGAAGCCCAACATCCCCTATAAAACCATCCTGCTGTCCACCACAGACATGGCCGATTTCGCCGTGGTGGAGGCCTTGGAGAAGTATGGCCTGGAGAAGGAGAACCCTAGGGAGTACTGCATCGCACGGGTAACGCACGCACGCACGCACGCACGCACGCACGCACGCACGCACGCACACCGCACACACACACACACACACACACACACACACAACCATTTTCCAGAGTGCTTTCTGCCATGTGAAATTCCTCTTGGATTTTTGTGGTAAGCTGTCTCTAGAGGAATTTGCTAGAAGTCTTACATTTTACCTGTACGTCTTACATTTTGAAACGGATGCTGTAGAAGATAAAAAACTAGCTTTTCATTATCAGTAGCTCCTAGTGATGTGCCTCCGCAAGTCGAAGAATAAAACTTGCTTACTTAGATTGTATTTTAATCCATTTCATAAGGACTAGTTTCAGTTGGAAAAGCTCACTTCCTCAGCTGAGACGCCTGAGATGAGGCGGGATGTAACCACAGAGGACGTTGGCTTTCTGAACGCATCCATTCATATCAAAAAATGTATTCAAATGTAATTGGATATGAACTATTTTTCATTTACAAATTGATGGCTTTTTAATGGTTTATTATGCAACGCAGAGCAAAACATTTGTAATAATAATTATAATGGCTTTAATTTATATAGTGCCTTTCAAGGGACCCAAGGTCACATAGTCACATAGTCACATAGTGAGGCAGTCTGAGTCTTGTGACTCAGATTTGAGAAGCAGCGATATACATGCCAGCATCCTCTCATGATCCAGAAGATCCACCCCAACATAGTAACACAACATATCAACATTAACCCTAACATACATGTCTTTTCAAGTAGACAAACACATCTCTGCCATGGATTATGTTACTACTTAGTTTACAATCTCAGAAATTTGGCTTTGATATCATTTGGAGTTGAATTAAACTGAATGGCGTCTAGTATGGCGGACCGAAACTGCTAAACTAAAAAATAAATAAATAAATAAAATAACACAGAAATAAATGTAGAAATAAAAGACTGACTAAATAAATGTGCAATTTAATTTGAAAATGAATAAATATACACAGAAATAAATGAATACAATTTATTTATTTCCCTAATTATTCATTTTTGTATTGAACTTGCACAAAGTTCAGGTAACAGTTGGACGTCCATGCTATCAAGTACCCATGGAAGCCCTGCAGAGTTATTTATTAACAGGGTTGACTGTCCGTGACATTGCACATCTGCTTGGGGTTCTGCTTCTAGAGGGAGAGGAGGGTCTGGAGGGTCTCATGTGGGTTTGATTGCTAATGCCTGAATGTTCAAGGCACGCCCCCTCATTAACATATGGAGGAAGAAATACAATGTTCAAGGCACGCCCCCTCATTAAGGAGGAAGAAATACAGGAAGAAATAAATACAGGCATAAATAAATAGAGAAATAAATAAATAAATAAAAACAGAACTAAATGTATGTAGAAAATAATACATTCGGAAATAATTAAATATGAAAATAAATGAATACAAAAATGAATTATTAGGGAAATAAATAAATTGTATTCATTTATCTATTTCTGTGTATATTTATTTATTTTCAAATGAAATAGTACATGTATTTAATCACTGAGTCTTTTATTTCTACATTTATTTCTGTATAAATTTCTTTATTTATTGAGTCATTTATTTATTCATTTATTTTTTATTTTGGCAGGTTCGGTCCTCCATAGTCTAGAGGTTGGGAAATAAGTCACATGATAACAGTTTCTCTGATAATGGCATGTGAAAAACCAACAGGAATTTTAGAAGGGAGAGAGAGCAAGCTGGAAAATGGGCTTAACATGCACCGTGGTCGGAATTATCCTTTAAGTAATGGTTTGATACATGGACTGACTGAATTAGTGGTTGACCAACGACTGGCTGACTTTATTAGACTGAGATCAAAGCAGGAACATTAATATGATTGACAATTGACAACACATCGCTGTGGAAACAGAGAGGTGTGGGCGGGGCCAGAATACTTTTAATTTGATTGAGTGGTGTCAATGTCGGCTGCGTATTTTAAGGTGTGCGCACAGACAAACACACACACACACACACACACACACACATACACCAGAATGCTATTTGGCACACAAAGCTTTGAAGGAATACAATTCAATTACTATCAGACTGAGTGCTATGGCAGGACCAGATGGTTTGTGGGTGTGCGTGCGCAGGTGAAAGTACTTGGATCCTGTCCTCCAGGCGCAAACACACAGAGCCAGCCTCGGCGACCTTGTCTGCCCTCCCCACATCCCTGCATTTTGACAGACACCGACTGTAGCCAGTCATATGAAACAACGGCTGCTCCCACAGCCAATCAGATTAGACGTCCTCCACAGACCTGGCAGCATGCTACCTAGTATGATTATCTTGAGAGGGAGAGGGCGGGGTGGTGGAAGTGACATGTTTAAACATGACCTCCCCAGGACGGATATGAAGGGAGCAGGGATGGAGAGTTGGGGAGGGAAGGAGAGCACTGCAAACAACGTTCATCTAAAGTCAAGTCTCATATTCAGTCTTAAACCTTATTTTCCTTATTTTAAAACAAGTGTCCGTGGCTCCCCTCGACAAACCGGGGGAGATGACATAATGCACAAGTGACTTTTACATCAGTCGTGAACATGCAGTACAAACCACGTTCAAGCATGACTTTCAGTGTATAGGCCTTCTTATTTAAATAAGGTACATAGCACAGATAGTCGTAGAATGTTACTGTTAAATTGTCCTCCTTGGTTAATGCACGTATAAACGCTCACCTCCAACAATGGCCTACATGCTGAACAGCTGTATGAGATTGAACAGAGATCACAGCACTGAAAGCAAAATAAGTGGTTTATCCTTACTGTGCCATTTAACATGCTTTTCCTCTAACTGGTTGGATCTTCCTCTAAGTTGTTGGATCTAAGTGGCATATGAGTTCAACTAGTTAAATTATTATATAAATTATTCAAATTTCTTGAAATGGTCTGCCTAGCTTTGGTAGCATTATTTTTTTAATTTAAGCAGAACTTTTAGGGGCACGGGACATTTAGGAGCATAATCTGTGACAACTTCAATATTGTCATCCCTCTGGGTTTTAAAGTACTTTTTTTCCCCCAAATGTCAACATTGCATACATTTATTTTTGTGTGTGTGTGTGTGTGCAAGAGATAGCCTTTCAAATGGTTGATGGATTGTCTGTCTTACCATTTTACTTTGCAGCAAGATGACAAGTCAGGCAAGGAGGCGATCCTGGATGACACAGAGTGCCCCCTGCAGATATTCAGGGACTGGCCTGCTGACAGAGGTAAGACACACACACACATGAATGCACACCCATGCACTCACATTCTCACACACGATCACAATCACATGCTCTTGGTCTCTGTATCTCACTCTCCCTCACCTCTGCTGCCCCCTCCTGGTATTTTTCAGTCATTACCACTCTTTGATATGGTGCTGAATCACTCCATTTTAATTTATCCAATTCCTTTTTAGATGTAAAGAGACATGGCCTCCTCATCGTTGCAAAGAATCAATATTCCTTCTTCAAAAATGTCATTTAAACATAAGATGCTGACAACCTTTGTTATGGAAAAGTCATAGAACTTGATGTGGAGAGTGTCTCTGTTTGCCTGTGTGTGTGTGTGTGTGTGTGTGTGTGCGCCTGCCTGCGTGTGTGTGTGTGTATGTATCAGGAGCGCTGGTGTTCCAGTTGAAGAAGAGGCCTCCAGACTACCAGGGCAGGAAGGGGAGGAAGGGGGAGGACAAGGCCCAGTGGGGGAAGGACGGTGGCCCCCTGCACCCTGGCTCCCTGCCTCCAGAGAAACTACCGTACCTGGTGGAGCTCAGCCCAGGTAGGGGGGCAGTAGGCAGGCCCAGCAACTGATGCACACACATAGTCACATTAAAGCTACAATATGTAGTTTTATGCTTTTAACAGATTATAATTAATGTGATGTCTCGCTTTACGGCATATAAAAGTATGGCAATTTCACTTTACCTCCTCTGTGAACATGTTGGCATTTTGACAGACACCACATGATGACGGACAGCAGCAGTCCAACTGCACTCAGTCATGAATCAGTTTAGCTTTGCGAGAGTTAAAAAATACCACTAGCAAACTCTAGAGGCCGCTGTAACTTACCTATAGTAGCTTTAAGTGGCTCTTACACGCAAACACACAATCAAAACCAGCCGTGGTGTCTGAACCTCTTTAACAGTAGCAGAAACAGCAGTAGTGAAAGTCGGCATGAGTTTAGTGACATGCAGTGACCACTGGGGGCAGTTTAGCTCCAGTAAATAGTGTTGTCAAGGAAGCAGTCAAGCTGTCCCGACTATACCAAGGTGAGTGGACTCAAACCTGGCTACAATACAGGTTGCAGCTATTCCCACGGCCTCAGGTGTCAAATGGGGGGAAATTAGATCGAACAATAAATTAGATTTCATAAGATACATATAACATGTGTCCCCTGTAGGGATAATATATGTTTTTGCAGCAGCCAAAAATAGAATAGAGTGAAGAAGAGCTAGCATATAAAAAGTAATAAGAGCTAATAAGATGTTATTATCGTTATAATCATCATTGTAACAAAAGCAATATTCGAATAAATAGAATAAATAATTTTAAAAAATGTAAATAAAAGATGAAAATATATAAATTCACAGCATAATAATCCACTTTATATATGTCGGCTGTGTAAAGACAGTAGATCATATCAAGATATGTACTCTTTGAGAATATCACAAATATGTGCTGTACACAAGCAGATGAAATATAAAGATATATGTAGAGCATAACAAATGTAGAAATATGATGATATTCAAAACGTTTGTAGAGCAGCCAGATGTTGTAGAAACAAACGCATATGTCGATATATCTGTTCTATTATGTAATAAACCAGTCTTAGTAACTACAGCGCTATGGAGGGATATGGCTTATTAACGTGCACCAGGAGGTCTGGAATGTTTGTAATCTGTAATCACAGCAACAGAACCCACCGTAACAAGTCATCTAGCTCTATATTCATCCACGAAATCTTATTTTTCTTAAAACAAGTCAACATTTTCCCCAATGAGGTGAGATAATTCCCCTTGTTTTGAATGCAGATTTACTCGTTTCAAGAATTCTCTAGAAAAGTGTCAATATCTAAACAAGGCAGACAAGTGCAGATCACTCCACTCGTATCAATAACATGAAGTGATTGATGAAAAATCTTGAAAGAATTTGGTTTGCGTCAGAAACAAGTGAAATGATCTCACCCCATTGGGAGAATGTTTTACTTTGTTTGAGTAAAAGTGTTTTATGGCTTGTTAGGATGGATATTTTGCACAGTGTGGAGCCAGCTCTTATTGAAAATGACCGCATCTCCCTTTGGATGATCTATTAGCTCTCCCTGTCCCTCCATTCAGCACCCCAGGGTGACTACACACTGCATCTTGGAAGGTTCCTGGGGTTTTCAGATACAGGTTGTCATGCCGGGGTGCGTTCACAGAGGAACGCTGTTTGAAGCTGTCGAACAGCCTGCAGCTCCTTAATGTTTCCCAATGCAATAACAGCTGTAGTAAGTGCACCTTGTGAACGCACCCTGGTGCTTCCCCCAAACCGTTTGTGCCCTCTGGTGTTTGTGGGTTCTCCTCTCAAATAATATTGATTTCGGGCAACAAGTTTGAGGAATATGAACACAATGTTTCACATACCGAGGTCACATTCTCACGGCTGGTTGTGCCAGAGCATAATTGAGAGAGAGAGAAGCCACAAATGACTTTGGCTAAGAGCCCTTTTCTGGGAAACTGCCCCTCACTAGAAATGAGTTTTCCAACGCCCCTGTTCCAGTCCTGATAGCTTGTTTGTTGCAGCTAACTGTCTCCAGCTCCCTCCTACCTGAACTTAACCCTAACTCGCTGGTTCCCCCTAAACACCACTCAGCACAACGGCAGTCTTAGGCCCCTTTTACATCTGGCATTAATGTGTCTCATATCTGAATTGTCTCTGGATATTGTATAGTCAGATACACATGACATTAAAATGTGTCTCCAGTATTTACATTAACATTGAATTTATCTCACAGAGTACTGTCACTTTCTCATGTAACATTTAGAATTGACAGAAAACACCCAGTCCCGCTTAATCCCTATCCACAAGTGTCTCGACAGCGCATTTTTTCCAAGCTTTCCATCTGTTTGATATGTGTGCGCTTCCTGGTTGGATCCACGACAAAACTTTATTTCCATTTACGTAGTTGCTGCGGATTGGAAACGCATCGCGTTAACACACCGTTGTCAATGTTGCCAAATGCATCTCTGACCACTTCAGGAGGCGGTGTTTGGGTGATGGGGTCTTCAGTGTGTCTTGGGTGCTCTGAAGTGGGTGCACTGGGTGCATTCTTATTAACTCCATCTAAACTCAGTCCCATCACCCAGGAGGCATGATAGTACCAGGTGTTAAGTGGGCTTTAGTTTCACTGTGAGCCCAATGAGGCAGAAGAGGACGCCTGTGTTGAAATGGTTGTTGGGGAAACCAGCGAGAAAGAGTACAATACTAGCCTGACGTCGACTGCACTAACCCTTCTGCTGCTTCAGCCACGCTCAGGTTGACTGCTCTGCTGGCCTCTGGAAACGGTCAACAGAGAGAATTTATAATGTATACCCCCCTAGTCCCCTCCCCCATGAGGTTTGGGTGCTGGGAGCGCATGCTTGTAGGTGTGTGTATGTGTGCGTGCGTGTTGCTTTGTTGGTGCGTGTGTGTGTGCGTGCGCGTGCGTGTCAATAACCGGGAACATGGTATGCAGCATTTTTTTCCTCCTTGCCGCGTTCTCACCCTCTGCTGTGTGTGTGTGTCTATTCCTCCCTGCCTTCCTTTTGGCATGGTGTGTGTGTGTGTGTGTGTGTGTGTGTGTGCGCGTGCGCGTCCCACTTGTGCATGTGTTCTACCTACCTACCTACCTACCTGCCTGTCTGTCTGCCTGTCTGCCTGCCTGCGCAGGGCGAGGGAATCACTATGCCTACTACGCCTATCGGCATCACAAAGGTAAACTCACCACACTTCTCCTTCTCCTTCTCTCTCGCTCTCTCTCTCTCTCTTGCTCTCTGCCTCATCAGATGAAGGTCTTGCTGACGGGGGGGGCGGGGTTCTGGTGGGCTCCCCTATGGTGGTCGACATGATTAAAACATTCCCTCTCTATTAAATATAGATTTAAGGCTATTTCCCCATCCACCAACCGCCTGTTTAAATGACAGTAAATCTTAAATTAAGGGTTTCAGGACAACCTCAACTGACGGAAACACACAGTTGTTCCACCCATATAATAGATAACATCACCTATTTGTTTAGATTAGATAAGATGATTAGATGAACTTTAAAGTTACATTATTACAGCAGAATAACATGAAAAAAAATAGAGCTAAGGGCAATGAACTGGTCACACCATACACCAGTATAACCAGTATAACATAGCATAAGAATGATTCAGCTCATTCTGCTGGGTGAGTGTAGCTCAGCTCTCTACAATGGCTAGTTTGCATTAAAAGGTTTCCAGCCATGCTAGTCGTTTCCATGACGTGATCATTGGATTGATTTTAGATGTTGTTTTGTAAGGGTGATGTGTTTTATGTCTTCAGTTTTATAGAAAAGAGACAGTACTACCCCCACCCCACCCCTTCTGTGAACTAATGTCCTGCTTCGCTTTTTACTAAACTCCTCTTTACTAACGACAAATAATCACAGCCAAGGTCCCCCGTCCCCAACCCTCACCTGTTATACCAGCGCAAAGTATCCCAGTCACTTCCTGTATACAAGTCAACACCGTGTTTGTGTATGTGCGCTGTAGCTGTCCTGTATCTCTGTAAAGGGTTTTATAAACAGCCTGTTCCGTCAAAAGTGCTGTGACATTTGACTCCTGCCCCGTGCTGTGTGTGTGTGTGTGTGTGTGTGTGTGTGTGTGTGTGTGTGTGTGTGTGTGTGTGTGTGTGTGTGTGTGTTT